>SNQJ01S0202249.1:10245-27027 GCA_010110895.2 Picea sitchensis | reverse complement strand
CTAATATTGGCTCATTACCCCTTAATTAGGGCATATTATATTAGTAATGTTATTTTATTTATGCCGGCTTTAGGCCATTAGTTGTAATTATACCTCCTAGTCTCCTATATATACCAAGGAGATATTTTCATTTTGAATCATCTGGTACTTGAACATTTAAGTGGGGTAAAAGGAGGTTTCCCCCTCAAAGAGGCTTATTATATGAAATTATCTCTTTATCAAGGCGTTGAGTACTTTTTCTGAGGATTTTATATGCTATATTGATATTTGGTTCTTAACAATGACTCATGTAAATGTGTTGAACCCGCACATAATAGATATAGCTAAACAATAATACACACATTTGCAGAGAGAATTTGAGAAAGAAGAAGAAGGAGAGAAAGAATGAAAAGATTCTCATTAACCGTCGTGAATAATGAATAATTTACACATGATATACTCTTTATAGATCAATGAGTGCACACTGGAGGAGAATCAATGCACTGTAGTGGTGGTCTAGAGTGATCTAGACACACACCCGCAGTTACGGTAGTGAATTTCCACCTAGTCTAGTCTCTCAGGCAGTTACGGGAGTGAACTGCCACCTACCTGAGTTAACTAGTCAACTAGTCTTTAGTTAACTGAATGAACAAAGAGTGGTGAGGAGTTAACTAAGGGAATCAAGGATACTGCACCAGTCTGGTGATGATACCAAGGAAAGGTCGACTTAGCATGGTGATGATCCCAATTTTGCATGGTGACAAAACCATTATAGCATCTAAACTCAACTCAACTAGTCAAACTGAAGTGTCAACTGAAAGAGAATATTCTCCAAGTGGAATATTCTCCCCTAAAATATAGGAGACTAGATAATGACTAATTATGACTAATAAAAAAATAAAAAACCTTAGTAAAAAGAAATCCTAGGTGTGTGTGAAGTAACTCCAACAACCCCCCTGAACATCACTATGGTGAAAATGAAGAATGGGTCTCGGTAACGAGGCCATGTTAGGTACCCAAATACAAAAGATACACTGAAAATAAAGTGAGGAAAGAGGGAAAACCTCATGGGAAAACCCCCCCTCAAGGTACAATGTATGTAAAAAGAAGAACTACAGTTGCTAGGCAACTATGTCCTTCACTCCAAGATGACTTCACAGAGAATGAAACTTCTGCTCAGTGAAGGTCTTGGTGAAGATGTATGTCATCTGTTCTGCTGAAGGGAAGAAATGTAAGTCGATGATCCCCTCATGTACTAAGTCCCAGATGTAGTGCATGTGGATCTCGATGTGCTTCGTCCGCTGCCTCTGAACTGGATCTCTACAGAACTTCAAATTTCTCTGGTTGTCACACCAAATGACGATCGACCGATGAAACTGAATGCCCAACTCAGTGAGAAAATGTTGTAGCCACATAGCCTGAATGGTTATGTTAACTATCCCTATGTACTCTACCTCAGTTGAAGATAGAGCAATGGAAGCTTACTTCTTTCTTGATAACAGATAGGACCGGAACTAAGACTGAGTGAGTAACCATATGTGGACTTGCGATCAATTCTATCACTAGCCCGGTCAGAATCAGTAAATCCGATGAGATCTAATGTAAAGTCTGCTACATAATGAATCCCAAAGGTGATGGTGCCCTGAACGTATCGAAGGATACGCTTTGAAACTTTCTAATGTAGCTCATGTGGCTCCTGCATGAGCCTGGAAACTACACCAACTTCATATGAGAGGTCTGGTTTAGAGTGTGTGAGATACAAAAATCTCCCCACTAGTTTTCTTTACAGTGTGTTGTCAACCAGCGAAGTCTCCCCGCCATCCTCAAGTTTGACTCCTGATAGGAAATGAGTCAGAGAAGACTTGCAGTATGTCATGTGAAATCTCTCAAGGAGATCTCGTGCATACTTGGCTTGAGACAGTTTGATGCCTGATGCATCCTAACTATTTTCCCTTGACCAAGTTTTGAGGGTTCTTGGTCATGTTTGACTTAATTTTGGGGAATTTGACAGACTGTCTAAGGTAGAGCACAAGACAAAGAAGAGATCATGGGATCTCAGCTCCTTTTTGAGTCCTTTTTTGGATTTGGGAATATGTAACAGGTATGGGATGTCGGCCCATGGGTTTACCCATGATTAGGCCTATTTTGTAATGTATAAATAGAGATCTAGGCAATGTAAGAAGAGGCCGCTAGTAAGTTGTAAGTGTGCTAAATGCAAGAATGGTTTGTAAATGCTTTGTGCACACTATAAGAGACTTGTAGAGCTAAGTGCAAGTGGTTGTAATAGACCGTGGAAGGATTTGTGTTGTAGCGTAGGAAGGAGGAACTAGCGAGGTGCACAGATCTCCTGTCCTATGCGGAGTAAGGATTTTGTGGCTCTGTGCATGTAACCTATTGAAGAATCTAATAAATAAGAAGATTTGGTGGATGTATCCCCAGGGTGGGGGTGAACCACGTATATGCTGTGTTGCTCTGCTTTGTGCAAAGTGTTGGTGTATTTATGTGTTATTTGTTAAGTGCTTGATATAGATAGATACATAGATCTGTTTGTGATTTGTTCTTATGATGAATATAAATGATAGATATGACCTATGTGAATGTACTTAGTGATTGAATCTGCTAGATTTTATCCATTTATATATTCTAAGAGCTTAAATAAATTAGATCAGGGTGAATGTTGCGATGCTCTGGTTTATTTGCAAAGTAGATATTGGTTAAATATTGATGACTGACAGTGATAAGTGCCTTATTAAGTATTAAAATCACAGATATGTGTCCCGACTAAGGTTGCATACATCTGAGTCATGCAACCACCCCTGCCTCTACCTCGGGTGAGACTTCATCTACTTTGTAGGTGTTTCCGAAAGGGCTAGTAATTAGGGTTTTGTTGGTGCATTGTTGTAGCGTTGAACCTTGGGTCTGCCCCTGTGCCAACAAATGGTTACATTGTCGGGACTGAAATTGTGATTGTTGGGAACTGAGGAAGAAGGAGCTTTGTGAAAATATTCAACCTGAAACTAAGAAAGCTCCATGCATAGATCTATTTCCCTAGTGAGTAGCATTCTTCTCGACTTGTGAAGCTCTATGCCAAGAAAAGAGGTCAGATATGAAGAAAATAGGTAAGATATGCAAGCTTTGTGCTCTGATAAAGGTAAGAATAGTGAAAAGTTCTAGATCTGAAAGCTTTGTGCTCTGTAGAAGTAAGACAAGTGGAAAATTTTGTTTCTAAAGCATGGATCTAAGTATGTTTGATAGATTCTGTCCTAGCTTGAAAACTAGGGTACTGGTAGATGAAAGAAGGTTTGACATGAGTAGATCTAATAAGAATAGTGAAAGATATGTTATACCTATGCATAGAAAGAATAGTTGGACTAACAAATGGATGTAGGATCCTAGAAAGAAGTTTTTGCAGGTTAGCTCCTACGATCCTAGTGCGTAGTATAGGGAAGGCTAGGGATCATTTAAAAGAAAGAGAGGATTAACCCTCTGTTACAGTTGCAGAAGACTGGGACATATTTCTACGGAATGCCCTGGGAGAAGACCTAGTTGTCTTTGTTGTAAAGATATGGACCATGAAGTATTGGATTGCCCTAGAATGATTGCTAAAGTTGAAAGAATGGATCTGAACCAAGAAAACCCTAAGGCAGATCCATAAACTAAGATTATGGAAGAATCCCAAAAGCAATCAGAGAAAATATTGTTACATATGAGAGAAACTCTGAATGACCATCAACATGTCATATTATCAAAGATCTTCAAAGAAAAAGAATGCATTGAAGAAAGATTAGGATACTTCGACATTGACTGTGTTCTGGATGAGGAAACACAAGTGAATGTTATGGCAGAAAGAACCTAGGAACTTTTAGGAAGGCCTGCTATGATTCCTTCACTGGGAGGAATAGGATTATTCCGAGGAAAGCTAATAAACCTATGTGGGAAGCTCGCTCAGATACCTATGAATGCCAATGGAACTTCTACAGAGGAAGATTTTGAGACCATTAAATTTATTGAGGAGAACGCTCCATCTACCATGTTACTAGGAAGACCTTGGATTGAAAGAGATAAAGCCAGAAGGAAGGAAGAAGAAGAAGTCTTAGAGTAGAAGAAGCAAGAGTTAAAATATTTTATAACTAAAAGGATCGCACACTTGATTGAAGAACAGGAGAACAGATCACAACTATTTAACAACAACAACATACATATCAAAGTTGCAAGAACACTAGAGGACCCACAGAAGACTGAAATACCTATCCTAGATAAAAAAGAAGTATTACCCTTGAATCCTAGGAAAGAATATCAACAACATGAAGTCATTGTGTCAAAAGAAGATAAAAGTCAGAATGGAAAAAGGAATATCGAGACAAATCTCACTGGAAAGAAGGCTAGAAAACTAAGTCAAAAGAGAGCTAAGATCGAAAAGTTGTAGAAAGATCCAGAAGGAACCTCGTAGAAGGAAAATTTGCAAAATTGGAGCTTTGCTGGGATATCAGCATAGTGACACATGGCACTTCGCCATGGCGAAGCAATATAGCCGTTGGGACTAATATAACCGCTCAGCCAACCCACCGAATGAGAAGAAAGGAATTTATGGTTCACCACCAGACCGTTGGACCGCACCGTAATGAACAGAATAGAGTTAATGAAGGCTTCATACTCGTTGCAAGTGACCTATTTCTGAGATACCTATTTATCCTGTCGCACCATGCACCGAGAACACTTTTTATAACCAAGAATTTGAGCTCGCAGACTAAGTTGATCTTGCATAGTGATCATCACATTGTTTCCATATCTTCCATTGCAGTGTCTAAGTTAATCTGAACCCGATCTAGTTAATCCCGAGCGCGTATGTCCGAGGATCTCATTGCAGTCGAAGAATATCTGACAGAAGTACTCCTCAATCTAATGACTGAAAGAGTCATGTAGAAGAGAGGATTATCTATAGGTGTACAAGATTCATCCACAAGAACAGTGCAAGCATCTCCGTCGACTGCTCGCGGAGCTGGACCATCCCGACCATCAGATGAAAAGAGAACCAAGCATAGGGATGATCTCACGAATGCCAAATTGATCCCGACTATATTACCCACCTACATACCACCTCTGAGCAGCACAGTAAATCGAGATAGCGTGCCCATAAATTTCGAGTACACCTTGGTCACTGTGAACCTCTTGAAGGGGATCCGTGCAGTTCGAGTAGACCAAGACAAGATTGTAGCATTAAAGTTCAGTGACTTCAACCTCGATGATCGAAAAGTATATAACATGCTTTCCCCACATAAGTACTTGACCAGAACAAAGGGGAAGAATTCAAAGATAATCCCCCAGATGTGGACCCATAACCTTGTGCAGTCCACCCTATTGAAAGTCATGAAGATCCTAGAATTCAGAAGACACCAGGAGGTCAATGCTTGTGTCAAGTTGTTGCTTTCTTGTTACCATGGCAGATATTTGTGGCTATACCTTCATATCATAGTTGATCCGATGCTAATAAATTGGATCACAGGGTTGAGTATGCGGGGACCTGATCCATAGGATTTTTATACTGGAAAAGCCATGGATTGTGCGCTAGCACAGAGGATCAAGGACACCTACGACGATGTTGAGAAGGGGAAGCGAGGCTACAAGGTAGCTTCTATCTAGAGTGGTCCACTGTGCCTCACCTATCAGTTGATTGTAGGGGAGTTAGTAAGAAATAACTGACCTACACAAGTGCGCAGAGTTAGTATTCGACCTCACAGGGAAGTGCGCAGAAGGCCTACAGATGAACTGGGTGAAGTACCTGGTGAATCAGTTGGAACTAGACTGCAAAGAAGCACAAGATCAAGGTTACAAATTCCATTTTAGTTGGATTTTGATCCTTATCACATTCATCACCTGGGAGATGCCAGAAGGTGTGACCTTCCCCGACATCGATCCATTTGAGCCGCTGGCCGTGAAGTTCAATATACTGTGGTATTCAAGTGATATGAATAAAGAGTGGCAGTCAAATGTTGTTTTTCATACCTACTATGATCAGCTGAAGAGATCCATCCAGTCCGAGCCTCGCATGACTCCAAAAACTCTACACCGGTTCCGGCCTTTGATGAAGTTCAACGCAGATCGACATTTCATTTATATTACAGCACGGGCCGATGAACATAAGAAACAACTTCATTCCTACTACAAGTTGATGGAGGAAGACCTGGAGGAGATTACTAAGGAATGGTCCACTGACCTCCTTATCCCCACCAACCCCACAGAGATATCCGACATTGACAACCCAAAAACTGCATAGGATACACCCGGACCTAGCAGGTCAAATAAGACTAAAGAGGTTCAAGGATTAGACAGTGCATCCATGAAGGCTTCTTCCATATCACCAGAGCAAGGAGGTGATGACGAAGAGTTAGGTGACAAAGAAGTCAAACAGAAGCAAGGAGATGAGGTTGATCCCCTGACGAAGAGGAAGGGTTTGCCTCTAAAACCTTCCTCTCGGAAGAAATCGAAAGCCTCCATGACCAAGATGCATACTGTCCTCACCTTTGACGACTTCAACTTCCTCATAACAACCTTGAATGATGCTTCGCTGTAAATAACAGAAAAACAAGAGGCCAAGCAGGAAGAAATGTATGATAGGATTTAAATCAAACTCTAAGGGGTACAATAGGCACTATAGTCCAGCCCCGTAGTCTCCACTGTGCCTTTGCCATTGGGAACACCAGAGTTGGGAGACGAGCCAACCCAACTCTATCGACTAGCTGATACAGTCGAATCTCGCCTTCGAAGAGCACAAGAAGAAACCGAAAAATCTTCCCATGCCTTGAAGCAAGTGTAAGGATTACTTGTAGAGAAATGAAGTGCTGCAGAACAGGAAAAGATTTCCCTCCAAGCGAATTTTGATGAAGAGAAAGCATAGATGCAGCAAGGAAAGGAACAATTGCTCAAAGAGAAACTTGAAGTGAAGGAAGCGGTCAATAGAGCACTTTTCTCTGTGACAGTCGTAGAAATCAAGGAAGAAGACCGAGTTACACAACATGTAGAACAAATCGTAGAAGCCATCTAGCAACTACAACAACGTATAACAGACTTGGAGCTACGCACTGTACCCAAAACCCCACAAGATGTAAGGGACCAAAGAGAAGCAAGTTCCAGGAGCATAGTTGAGAGACTAAAGGCCCTTGCTATGGAATGCAAGTAGTTGAGTGACCGCAATGCCCTGACATATGAACAACTTGTTGAGAATCCAGAATTAAAGACATTGGATTCACAGCTCCAGGAAGTGAAGCAACAAGTAGAGACACTACAAGCGCAGTTGAAGCTCCTATCAGCTATGGAAAGAATGAAGATATCTCAAGAGAAACACACCACCTAGTAGTAGATTCACGCTCTTCAGAGAAGATTTATGGAAGTAACTCAAAAACTCCAACCTGTACAAGATAAGGCCTACCAATTGTTCACAGTAGTTGAAAGTCAAGGAGCCAAACTAGAGAAGGTTGTTAATGCAGTTGAACAATGCCTGGAAGGACCTATGAATGATGCAGTCATCCAAGAGTTTGTTGAACAAGATATCATAGCACGATAACAATTCGAAGAAGCTTGAGCCAAGCTCGAGGCATTCAAAGTAGAACTAGTCAGACCATAGTGACTCGGAACAAGTCACAGGTGAGTGTTGGGGGCTTGTTGGCCCTTGACCAAGCTTTGAGGGTTCTTGGTCATGTTTGACCTAATTTTGGGGACTTCGAAAAGCTATCGAAGGTGGAGAACAAGATGAAGAAGATATTGTGGGATCTCAGCCCCTCTTTGGGTCCTTTTTGGGATTTAGGAATATGTAACGGGTATGGGATGTCGGCCCATGGGTTTACCCATGCTTAGGCCTATTTTGTAATTTATAAATAGAGATATAAGCAATGTAAGAAGAGGCCGCTGGTAATTTGTAAGTGTGCTAAGTGCAAGCATGGTTTGTGCATACTGTAAGAGACTTGCATAGCTAAGTGAAAGTGGTTGTAACAGACTATGGAAGGCTTTGTGTTGTAGCACAGGAAGCAGGAACTAACGAGGTGCACAGATCTCCTGTCCTATGTGGAGTAAGGATTGTGTGGCTTTGTGCATGTAACCTATTGAAGAAGATAATAAATAATAAGAGTTGGTGGACATAGCCCCAGGGTGGGGGTGAACCACGTATATGTTGTGTTGCTCTGCTTTGTGCGATGTGTTGGTGTATTTATGTGTAATTTGTTAAGTGTTTGATATAGATAGATAGATAGATTTGTTTATGTTTTTTTTCTTATGATGAATCTGAATGCTAGATCTAACCTATGTGAATGTACTTAGTGCTTGAATATGCTAGATCTGATCCATTTATATATTCTAAGTGCTTAAATACATTAGATCAGGGTGAATGTTGCGATGCTCTATTTTATCTGTGAAGTAGATATTGGTTAAATATTGATGAATGATAGTGCTAAGTGCCCTATTAAGTATTAAAATCATAGATCTGTGTCCCAGCTAAGGTTCCATACATCTCCTGTAACCGTCCCTGCCTCTACCTCGAGTGAGACTTCATCTTCTTCTCAGGTGTTGCCGAAAGGGCCGGTAGTTAGGGTTTTGTTAGTGTGCTATTGTAGCGTTGAACCCTGGGTCTTCCCCTGTGCCAACACTAACTGATATCAAGTCCAAGGAAGAAGTGTAGAGGAACCATGTCCATCATCAAAAACTTGTCATGTAGAATCCTCTTGACTGCAACAGTCATTGAATTCGAGCAACCAGTGATCAACAAATCATCAACATAGAGAACTAAAAGTAGAAGTGAATCAACCATATTGAGCATGTAGACATTTGGGTCTGATTTACAATGTACAAATTTCTATGACAATAGGTAGGATTCCATCTTGTCATACCATTCCCTCAAAGTTTGCTTGAGGCCATAAAGGGACTTCTTTAGTCGACAGACAAAAGATGAGTCCTGCATAAATCCCTGGGGATGCTCCATTTAGATATCCTTAGAGAGATTGCCATGAAGAAATGCATTCTTCATGTCCATCTAATGGACTTCCCATCCCTTGGTTACCACAATGGAAAGTTCCAATCGTATGGAATCCATCTTCACTACTGGAGCGAAGGTCTCATCATAGTCAATACCATGAACCTATTGAAAGCCTTTGGCAACAAGTCTGGCTTTGTATCTGGTAATTTGTCCATCTGCTACACTCTTGGTCATGTAGACCCATCTGCATCTGACAAGTTTCCTCCAAAAAGGAAGGGGAACCAAATCCCAAGTTTGGTTCTCGAGGAGGGAGTTGTACTCCTCCTTCATGGAAGATTCCCAAAAGGGATTTCCAGCAGCCTTGCCATAAGAGTGTGGATATGAAGCCTGAACCAAGAAAATATGCCTCGAGGGAAATGGTTCAGTGGAAGTGAGTGAAATAGGAGGCTCCTTGAAATCAGATCGATTCCTTCTAGCATTGGCTGGATCACCAACGAGATCCCCTACATCCTGAAAAGTAGTATGTGCCCACTTGGGCCTCTGCTTTGGCTCTTCAACTACATCTGGATGCTTTGACTCTGCATGTGACTGTACTAACTTTGAATATGAATTATCTGAGTCCTATGAATCAAAAATATCACCTAAAGAAGAGTCGGCATGTGCATGCTCATCATCTCAGACAGGTGGAAGAGTGAAGGTGTCTGTATGCGGATGTTGAGGTACATGTGAGAGACTTTCCTCCAATTGGACACTATGCTCAATGATGGGTCGGTCCGAGGAAAGATCAATAAGCCAATATCCCTTCACATTTTCAAGGTATCCAACAAAAATGCACTCATTTCTTTGTGGATCAAGTGCCTTCCTCTTTTCAGAGGGAATCCTGGCCCATGCACGTGAACTGAAAATGCGAAAGTGGGTCACTTTTGGTTTGAGGCCGCTCCAAGCCTCATAGGGGGTCTGATTCTTGAGAGATCTATGGGGATATATGTTTTGGATGTATGTTGTACAATTAAGTTCTTCAACCCATAGTCTGTATGGTAGTGACTTTGCATGCAACATATAAGATGCCATCTCCTTTAGAGATCTGTTTTTCCGCTCGACAACTCCGTTTTGTTGCGGAGTATAGGGAACTATGTGCTGCAACTGTATCCCTGCCTCATGGAAAAGATCATGGATCTCATGATTTTCATATTCTCCTCCATTATTAGTTTGGAGGACTTTGATCTTGTTTCCAGACTGTTTCTCAACCAAGGATTTGAAATCTTTGAGGTGTTGAAAGACCTCGGATTTTTGCTTGAGAAAATAGATCCATGTAAAACATGAGAAATCATCAACAAAAATGAGAACAAACCTCACTTTTCTAATGGATGGATGTAGAAAATGACCCATAAGGTCACTGTGGATCATATCTAAAGGTGTTGAGGCTCTATGAGACTTTCCCTTGTCGAATTTCTCTTGAGGGTGTTTCCTGAGAACACGTCACTCACACACTCCCTTGGAGAAATGGATGTCTGGTAGACAATCAACCAATTTGTGCTTGCTAATATATTACATGTATCTTAAATTCAAATGTCCAAAACTTTCGTGCCATATCCTACTGCTTTCATCAGCATGAGTAAGCAGTAAAGAAGAATCAGATTCAATGAATTCATAAAAAGTATACAATCTAGACTGATGATTTACCTCACCGGTAGCAACCCTGGAGTTGGTTTTCATGTCATATATGTGCACGAAATATGACTTTGCATGGTGTGAATATGAATTTCTTTTCGTTGCCATAATTCGTCATCTGATACATAGAGAGAAGGTTGACAGAAAGTTTGAGAACTTGCAACACATTCTCGAAGCTTTCGTTGGTGAGTTCAATCCTTCCTTTGTTGGTGACTTCGGCAAAAGAGTTGTCCCCCATTAGAATAGGAGGACCTTTACATGCATCCAATGAAGAATAGACTGCTTCTGAGGCAACCATGTGATGTGATGCTACTGAATCTACGATCCAAGCATCGAGAGAGGAGTTGATTGTAATCAAGGCATGGCTAGAATTTCCTTTCTTGGAATTCAAATCTTCTGGATTCTTCTTCTTTGCACCCTCAAGGATGTGATCTCCAAGATTGTTTTGCTGAGGTATTTGAGACATCAGATCTATTTTTTTTTTCATGCATGCATATTCCAAATGGAATCCTTTTTTCTAGTATGAGCATTTCTCCCCTTTTCTTCCCTTTTCCCCATTGGATTCGAAGGCATCGGTGAAGGGTTTTGTGTACCCTTCCTTCTTCATATGTGCATGAGATTTCCGTTTAAATTTATATTTAGATTTATCATATTTTTGGCTTCCATCATGCATAGTGAGTGGATGTGCCCTTGGGCTCTTGATTGTGCCCATGTTGATGAGCTTGGTTTTCTCTTGTGTTAGAGATTCAATAAAGTCCTCAAGAGAAGGCATCTGCCAGGTGGCTCCGGAGGCGAATTTGACAGAATGGAATGTGGATACAAATACAAAGAATTTAGGACCAATCTTGGAGAGAATGGTGATAACCATTTGTTTCTCCTCCTTCAATTTATCAACCCCTCAAGCTTTGAGTTGCGACAATAAATCCTTGAATTTTGTAAAGAAATCTTGGATATTTTCGAATCTTTTTGGATCCAATGTGAGCAGCTCCACCTCTAGCATGTGTCCCCTCATCTCATATTGTTTTCCAAATATCCCTTCCAAGGTGGTACAGGCTTCATTGGGAGTCTTACAGGAAGATATGTGAAAAAGGAGATCGAGAGAAATAAGACTGCAAATTGTTCCGAGCACCTCATCCATGTGATTTAAGTACTTGGATTTTTCTCTAGCTGATGTTGGTTCTGTATCTATATTCAAGGTTAACCTATACAACCCTCTGGTTTAGATATGTATGGCTATTTTATCCTTCCATGCAAAATATTTGTAAGGTGTAAGAATGAATTATTTTTGGAAATCCATCTTTCCCCTATCTTCAATCTTTTGTACCTGGAATTTTTTTTGGTGTAGCTTTTGCTTAGTAGTCTGTTAGCTCTGATACCATGTAAATGTGTTAAAACTACACAGAATATATCTAGCTAAAGAATAATACACACATTTGTAGAGAGAATTTTAGAAAGAAGAAGAAGGAGAGAAAGAATGAAAAAATTCTCATTAACCGTTGTGAATAATGAATAATTTACACATGATATACACTGTATAGCTCAATGAGTGCGCAATGGAGGAGAACCAATGCACCATAGTGGTGGCCTAGAGTGATCTAGACACACGCCAACAGTTACGAGAGTGAACTGACACCTAGTCTAGTCTCTCAGGCAGTTACAAGAGTGAACTGCCACCTAGTTGGGTTAACTAGTCAACTAGTCTTCAGTTAACTAACTGAACAAAGAGTAGTGAGGAGTTAAATCAGGGAATCAAGGCTAATGCACCAGTTTGGTGATGATACCAAAGAAAGGTCAAATTAGCATGGTGATGATCCCAATGTTTCATGGTGACAAAACCAATGCAACATCTAAACTCAATTCAACTAGTCAAACTGAAGTGTCAACTGAAAGAGAATATTCTTCAGGTGGAATATTCTCCCCTAAAATATAGGTGACTGGATAATGACTAATTATGACTAATAAAAAAGGAAAAAACCTTAGAAAAAAGAAATCCTAGGTGTGTGTGAAGTAACTCCAACACCTCAGATATAGCTCTGGGTGTTGTTTTGGGCCAAAGAGAAAATCAAGTTCCCTATGCTATCTATTTTTTGAGAAAAAACCTCTCTCCTACTAAGATAAACTATACATTTACCAAAAAAGAATTTTTGGCAGTAGTTCATTCCATTAATAAATTCTGACATCATATAACTGGGTATGAAGTCTTTGTATACACTGATCACTCAACTATTATATTTTTAATGAATAAACCTATCACAAATGCTTGAGTTACGAGATGGTTATTATTGTTACAAGAATTCAACATTACTATTATATATAGACCTCAGAGAGATAATCTTGTTGTTGATTTTTTGTCCAGACTTATTAATATAGAAGAGAACAGACCAGTTAATGATAACTTTCCTGATGAAAGCTTGTTTTCTATCTCTACTTACATTCCTTGGTATACAGATGTGGACAATTATCTAGTAACAGGGAAATTACCTAAAAATCTATTCTCTTGGGAAAAACAAAGAATCATTAAGCTAAGTGCTAATTACATGTGGAATGATGATTGTTTATACAACACTGGGCCTGATTTGGTGATTAGAAGATGTGTACAGGAAGATGAGATGCATGAAATTCTTAAAGTCTTCCATGTTGGGCCATGTGGTGGGAATTTTTCTGATAAAAGGTCAACATACAAAATATTACAGTCAGGCTATTATTGGCCAACCATTTTTAAAGATGCAAAGAAGTATGTGGCTATTTGTGATGATTTCCAAAGGATGGGGAGGCCAACTTCAACTAATGAGATGCCTCTTCAAACACATGTAGTAATCGAACCTTTTGAAAAATGGGCATTAGATTTCATAGGACCAATCAACCCTATGTCTAGAAGGAAAAGATACATATTGGTTTGTACGAATTATGTGACAAAATGGGTAGAGGCTAAATCTTTATATTCTGCAAATGAACAGTCCGTTGTTGATTTTCTATTTGAAGAAATATTTACCCATTTTGGTGTGCCTAGAGAGATAGTGATAGACCAAGGGACCAAATTTAATTCTAATTTGGTCAAAGCCATCAAAGAACAATATAATATCAAGCACCGAAAATATACACCTTACCACCCCCAAGAAAATGGATAGGTGGAGTCAACCAATATGGTGATAGAATCCATTCTCATGAAAATAGTTCAGTTGGACCATAAACACTGGGCTGATAGGTTTCCCGAAGCCTTATGGGCTTACCAAACAGCCTGGAGAAACACCACATGTCATACCCCTTATGAATTGGTGTATGGGAAGAAGGTGTTGTTCCCCATAGAATTTCAATTAAATACCTTTAGAACAACGATGCAATTGGGAATGGACCTAGATGAGGCACAGAAACATAGGTTAATGTAGATGAATGAACTTGATGAGATAATGTAGGATGATATTCAAAGAACCACACTCATTCAATATCAAAGAGATAAATGGCATGAATGTTTTTTTAAGAAAAAGTCCTTTCAGCCAGGTGACTGGGCCCTATTGTATGACAACAGGTTTAAAATATTTAAAGGCAAACTGTCAACCCGATGGTTGGGACCTTATGAAGTGGATACAGTCTATGACAACGATTTGGTTAATATAAAAACCATTGATGCAGATTAAACTTCCATTTTTGTAAATGGGAACCGCTTGAAGGTATATCATAAGCCCTTGTCTAAAGAAGATTTTATCAAGAGTGTTCTTCAGAGTTATGAAATGCAATTGGTAAGTGAGGGGAGTCCTCCCCCTGCTAATCCACCACTATAAGTCTCTTGTTATTTGATTTAACCATGTATATATGTTCATAAATGTGAGTTTATAGATATAGGTTTTGTGTGATTTATAAAATTGAGCTAAGTATGATATTTATTTGTAGATAATTCATGATAAAGGAGCTTCACTGAGTTTTCTTTGAAAAATATGACGAGCAGGAAATATCCCTGGCTCATAAATTTTTTAAAGGGATAGTGGTAGTTAGATTTTATCTTGCTAATAAAATTGAAGTGTTAACAGGCTCGATAGTATGATTTGTATCTAAAGGAGGAGCCTTCTGTCTTTCAGTAGCAAAAGATTGTCCAAACTAAGAGTTATTGCAGAATTTGGAACCTAATTCCACCTTGCCTATTACTTTTACCTCAATTTAAATTTTCTATACCTATGTTCTACATTTATTTTTCAAGAATAATACTTCAGCAAAATCAACAAACCTAGAGGTTCTGACATTCAACTCAGTCTTTAGCATTCCGGTACGTGTTGGTAGATTCAACACTTCCAGTTTTGAATCTTGGATAAAAGCACCTGCAGTCTGATCCAGTACCAGTGATCACCAATATTTTTGTACAACTTGAAACTCAGAGTATTCCATCCACAATGTGAGGCTTGAAAGTTCCAGTTTAAAGATTATAAAGATTAGGTACCTTCTGAAGTGCATCCAGTACTGCAGAATCATGTTTCGATATTGCAGAATCTTGTTCTGGTACTGTAGAATCCTATTCTAATACTGAAGAATCATGTTCCAGTACTAGTTAGTAATCTGTTACTTGTATCAAAATGATATGATCACTGTCATGTACATTGACATTGCAGGTGATTGGAGGTATGAGCTATTTTTTCATGTTCTTTCTATTAAAGAATCATTTAAATCGTGTGTTGAATTGTTTTTGTTCTTAGGTACACATCCTATTCTGAACTTTCATACCTACTCCTAAATGTATCACCATTATTATCCCCTTAAAGTGAAATTTACACATTCAACCCTATCTTCTTCGATACTTCTATTGGCGCATCTACTTTATTATTACCTCATCATTTTGAAAACTGACTTTCATTATGAATGACCAAGATTATCCATTGGAAAAGGGTGACACCATTATGTTTGATGCTGGCCTAATTGATTTAACAAATTCTTATTCAAGGACTCCCTTTCTAAGTTTCTCTTGGAAGGTATTGATGAAAAAACTCCAATGGTGTAACACTCCTAGAAAACCTCAATAAACTTTCATGAGGATCCTAACACTAGAGGGCCTTTTAGTCATTATCCAAGATGTTATTTTATACATTGAGTAGGATGATATTTGATATTTTTGTGGATGATGTCACCCTTGGACTAAATATAAATGATTAAATCTGTGCCTAGTAAATTTAAAACACTCTTGTACCACCTGCCTTCCTTACACTCTAAAAATATGTCAAAGAACAATATACATCGTTTAAATCTTTTGAGTGATATATATAATAAAAAGTAAGTTTAGGGAAGTACAAGTAAACCCATCAGGGTACTGAGAAGGCCTGATGGCAGTGGGGCTATGCTTGTATGGTACTAAGGTTAACACATTGGGGTACTAAATAGGTCTGTTGGTAGAGAGGCTATGTCGGGTAAAGAGAGCTAAAAAAAATACCATTGGCACATCTAAAACCAAAATTTGGGGTCACATTCTGAAGCAATGATCATTCGAATTGAAGCTAGGATATGAACTGTATATCTCCTACATAATGGTCATAAGATCCTTCGAATACTTGTTTGTGGTTTCTATCTTTTTGAAATAGATAGGTTTTCATGGAAGTGGGACCCTTAGTATAGGTAATTCACCTTGCCTAAACAAGAATATTTACCTATATACTTGGATAATGGATAAGTTAATCACCTTAGGGATGTATCATTTTATATCTCCTTTTCGCTATGGTATTAAAATCATGACCATGTCACTTTTATCCTAATAAGGTAATGAAGGTATGATACCTATTGACTAAAACCACTCTCTCGATGAATTTTTGTAATATGATGATATTCAGGACATATCTAAGCCATCTCTCCTAATCACTTTCGAACAGGAACTACCACATCGTTATTGAATAAAATAACTTGAGTTGATATTATTTCAGACCACTCTATAATGTCCCCACTTTGGGACATCATCACATGGCAGAGACTTATGATGACCAGAGTAGCCAGATGGATGTTATAGCGAATACAGGGGTATTTGAGAGGCATTGTGGGGTCCAGTTGGCATTTATCATCATATTCCATCATCATGAGCCATTCCACATAAGTTGGCTTTGGTTTCGTTCCATTCCGACGATTTCCATGATTTTGACTATTTTGAGCTATAAGTTAATTAAAATCCCTGAAGAGGGAATTTTGGGCACATTACTTGGAGG
>SNQJ01S0202249.1:0-10235 GCA_010110895.2 Picea sitchensis | reverse complement strand
GGAAGGGTGAGGGAACTATACCCTCATATTCACATAGACTGAGATAGTCTTTTGGAGGTCCAAAATCTTCCCAATGGGGAGGTGTGATCAGGGGATCAAATTTTGCTCAATTTTCAAAGTGCTCAGAATGCGACGAAAATAGTGCCATTGCGTCTGTATCGTCTTCCTGATTCTGGTGGTATATTTACTTTCTCAAACAGAGTCCGTATGGAGAAGATATCGCGATCTGTTCGCCAAGCCAAACAGGCAAAAATGTTAGATGCTGATTGTACCAGTCCGTACAGTTTGATGTGGCAGGATTGTATGGGTCGTACGACTGTACGATGGTGACGTGGTAGGTTTTTGTTGGTTGTTGGATGGCGAATAGGAAGTTGACACGTGTCCGATTGGTGGAAAATAATAAGAAGACATGTGG
This sequence comes from Picea sitchensis, assembly GCA_010110895.2. Lineage (NCBI taxonomy): Eukaryota > Viridiplantae > Streptophyta > Pinopsida > Pinales > Pinaceae > Picea > Picea sitchensis. The sequence continues at coordinate 9,820 of SNQJ01S0202249.1, read as the reverse complement.
CCCAATCCATGGGCGCCACATGTCCCGCATTTGTTGGTTTATATTGCTATATAAAATGTAATGGGAGTCTGTGGGGTTCGACCTCGGGACCTCCCCCCACTATGTAAACCTTTATATAATTGTCCGACCAATGCGCCCATGACATGTGACTTAACATATAACCCAACACATTTTTTATAAAGTCGTTTCAATGTATGAATGGGCGGGGGTTGGGCCGGGGCTTAGCCCTGGCCCATGGTTATTTGAAACGATATGTGACCATGTTGTAAGGCCCAACGAATGGCGCGGATATATAACCAAAGTTTGTATATTGTATTGTGTTCACATATATATACCGTTGTGTATTAGCGCGGGGTTGAAACATAACCCGTGGGTTTTGTTATTTAACCAATGGTTTAACATGCGTGGGAGTTCCAATGGTTATGGTGGTTTAACCACTCGTTTTCCTAGCCCAAGGTTCCATGCACTATATGCCCAGGTGCCGAGGCGGTTAGGGGCTGGCGCGCCCTTAACCGTCCTACAATTTGCACCGTTGGCACGGTTGCGCCCGGTGCTGGGTTTTTATGCTTAAAAGAGCGTGTGAGCTAGGTTCATTCAAAGAGGGTGCGAATTGTAGAACCAGAGACAACAAGCTTAGAGAAGGAGACTTCCAGGAGGCCTATCTTTCTCATTTTTCAACCGATTGAGGTGCCGAAAGAGCCCAAACAGGGGTTTTGGGACGCTGGGAAGCCATTGGAGCAGTCGGTTTGTCAGTTTGAGCATTGTAAGACATGTTTTTTAGAACGTTTTGAGCAATTAATAATAATGATCCATTGGAAGCTGGACCAGGAGATGTAGCCCATAAGAGGGGTGAACTCCTTTATCGATTTCTGTGCATATGTGTTTATGTTCAATGTTTATGCTGCTTTCTATGTGTAATTTACATAAGTAATCCAAAATTTATGTGTTGCAAACTGATCATGTTGCTTTAAACACATAACATTTCACTTGTAATAATTATTCAAGTTTTTCAAGTCTTCTTCATTTTTAGATCATTTGTGAAACCTCTTTCCTCTTTTAGCTTTGGAATGCCACCGCACCTTGCCTATATAATAGCCTGTGGAAATCCCGCGGGCTAGCTATATAGCAGCTTGCAGAAATCATAGATTTTTGCACTGTGTAATATATGCAGCCTACAGACTCTTTCTAAAAAGCAGTCTTGTAGAGGAGGAACAAAGTTTATTTTCTCAGGCAAAAAGTCATGTTGGGAGCCTGAACACATGTTTGTGAAATCATCATTAGGGTGACCAAAATAATGTGTAATAGAATGCCCCCCAAAGTATGAGGATGGAACTCATGACAACCGAAATAATTTGTAAAAATGAGTGTGTGTGTCGAGAACAAGGAGCACGCCAATTGGGAACCTGCAAACAATCAAGCATCCACACAATATTATACCATGTCTGAAGTAGGAATTCCCATGTTCAGACTATAAATGATTGAAATCATAAGTATAAGCCATGGCCACCAATTATACACTGTGGATCCATGTCATCAAGATTCTACATAGCCACCAGGAATACACTATGGATCTATGTATTGGAAAACTCAGATGCAGACATAGCCACGAGACATACAAAGTGGATCTATGTGTCAATTCAAATCACAAATACTCCATCGCAGCCTGGATAAAAAATGATGAGGTCCAGAGTCTTCAATCTTGTTGTCCGTCAGTACGAATCTAGCCATGTGATTACAGGTGTTGAAGTCGAACATGGTTAGAAACCACTTGATTAAATATCGTTAATGAAAACCGTTAACAAGTACGATGGAAATCACCATTGATATCAATGACTCCCAAGGTACAATAGCATAATCCAATGAGTGTGAATAGATGAGCTGAATTCGAACACTCGATGGAATATCTCGATCAAGGATCAATGACGTAAATCCATTGTCGAAAGCGAAGAAACCTAACATTGAGGCATGCAGGTTCTAAGGCACTAAATAATTTCTAAGTCTTGTTCCCAGATAAGGAGCTGAAGTCGACGGGAGAAGACTTGTCACAGGAGGGCCTTGATGTATCCCCCATCATATGACAGGAAGTAAGTAACAGATTTAGGGTAGAGAAAAGTATGAACATGATTTGAAACTGACATAAGGAAGGCCGACATGGTAGGAATTGACAATTGCAGATGGCCGACTCAATAGAGAGCTTGGTTGAACTTCTCTTGAACATATGAATGGCACGACACTGGTCTTGGCAGAATGGACTCAAAGACGACCCAATATATGAACTTGCATAAAGTCAGACGAGAGACAAATGGATTTCCCAACCCGGATTCAAATGATAAAAGCGATGCCATGTTCAAGAGCGATGCTTAATACCACTAACACAAATATAGAGACACATCTTTTTCTCAAATTTCCCCCCACCATTTCTGGCGAGTACCTCTTTATTTTTATGCAAGCTTGAGGAGGATAACATATGCTTGTTGATGTAATCTCATCCTTCATACGAGTCCCTCGGAGTATGTTTAACGAACCCTAAGAATGAGTGGTTTGGTCCCATGTGGGTCTTTCGATGTTTGTTTAATGAGTCCAAAGATAGAAAACTCAGGGGTTTTTCATATTTTGAGAGTCTGAAAAACACTTAAAGAGAACTCTCCCAATTCCTTTTTCGTAAAATAGTTCAATAGGGATGAAAAAGTGATAAACTATCGCCCATCAAACATTTTCATCAAATACTTTTATGAGCGTGAAAAGAACAAGGTTGCTCGACAATCTTTTCATTTTTATGGAGTGTGAAAAAGAGCTTAAAGGTTACTCCATAAGTTTTGTTATTTTCATGTTACCATGACGAGTACGAAAAGATGAAAAAAGTATAATCGGTTACGTTCTCATCGATTTTCGATCACGCGAATGAAAAAAGACTAAGATAGAGGTTTTTCTAAAAAACCCTAAAAAAGTAATCGAACACGCGACGAAAAAGAAAAACAAATCGCAAAAACTGTCCATACTTCATTGTTAGGAACCCTAGTCTTCCCATATGCGAGAAAAAAAACACTCATGAGACCATTAGGCTGGTAGGTTTTTGAGAAAATATATTTAAATGATATAAAATATTTTTAGAAAAAGTAAAAAATGAGGTAAATAGGGGTAAGAACTCATTTTCACTATTTCATTTGTATTTGGTCAAAAACTTGTTTAAGAGCCCTTTTTTCACCTCATATTTTGGTGGTCGATTGCAGGGAGCATAGGCGATCATTCGGCAAACAGTTTGCGTGAAAATGGTGAGTACCTCATCTTCTTCCTTTTCAATGGTTTAAAATTCATTTCAATTGGTTAAAAGGTGATTTTTTGGGCGAATTTTTGGGCCGTAGGCGTGCACTGGGGCCACCACAGGTGCCCTATATCAGGGCCTGCAAAAATCAAAGTTTTAGCAGGCGCCCAATGGTTCACCTACAGAAAACCCGCTCTATAACTAAAGCCCAATTATGGCGGCCGAAAACCCAAAAAGAAAATGATGCGTAGGACCAAAGAGAATTCTAAAAATGATGATTGAAGGTGCTAACTTCTTTCCTTCATCTCCATTCAGGTATTTGGATTGAAAAAATGTTGGAGTGGAGAGAAAGAGAGCATGAATATGATGATGCAATGGATTTGAATGATCTGAGCACCATAAATTCCCTACGATAGTGTGGTTTGTTAAAGTTCTTCAAGATCCAGGGCATGAGAGCCCAACTGAGATTGTTGGAATATTTGGTCCATATGTGGGATGTGGACCAACAAGTATTTCATGTGGGTGTCCATGTGATTTCCTTGGACATCGAACATATTTACTTCTTGACGGGGCTATCCCATCGTGGGGCTCAAGTGACCTTAGTCGAGGTGGTGGTTTTCCAATGAGTGAATACATTAGATGCTATTTTGAACCCGAGGTCGAGCGACACAAGGTTAAAGTGGCTATCAGAGGGGTTCGTGATATGACTCTTAGAACCATACTTTTCACCATTGCACGGATGGTAGGGAATGCTTCTCCTCGCATAGCTCTGCAAAGATACTTTCAGTATGTCATTGAATGCATCGAACCTCGTGTGTTCAATTGGTGTGATGGTTTTCTCAGCAACATGAAGAGACAGTTGACTAAGAGAAAGAATGGGGAACTAAAGCAATTTGGGTATGGATCCATTTTGGTATCTTTCTTCCTAGAAATATTCCCTCACTTATGCCTATAGGTAGAGTGGAATATACCAGGGCCACGAGATCCGCGGATGAAACGATGGTGTGATCTCATGTTCCGACATGTAGCGGGTCCCATTATTAAGTATAACGATGCATTTTTTTATTGGTTGGAGCCTCAGATCTTGATGATCGATAACTATGTGTATGTCAGGCTATATTTCTGCAACGACCCTGACTTGGTGCTACTAGAGGGTTCTCAGTGGGGGGACCTAGGTAAGAATTTTTTTTTTCTTTTATAGTGTTTTTGTAAAATTTTTAAAATATCAAATATTTGTATGTTTCCAATCCAAGGACTAATCAAAACATTTTGACCATGTAGATGTAGGGCTATATTGTCCACCAGGTACATCCCCTATCCAGAGGCGAGGAGAAGCGATTGTAGTGGCAGGATGGGATGCAGACAACTATGAAGCAATCGAGCAGAATCTAGGGGGTTTGACTGCAAGCATCCCAGATATGTCGATTGACGAGATCCCGAGGCGTTTCCAGCGCCATACCGTAGGCGTTTTTTGTCCTCTGAGACGATTTCTACGTAGGGTAGCATGAGAAGTAGTGTGTTACCGTGAGAAACATCCATGATGCTATTTTGTAGAAGATATGAGCTTCAAATTTTGACATTTTGGTCTTTGGATGGAAGACACTTTTTGTAAAAAAAAATTATCATTATATATATATACATGAGGTTTCTACCGACTTACTTTTCTTTGTATAATACATGTGATGTGTAATTGGATTTATAAATGTCTCAGACGTATGTCTAACACATAATTAGCTAAATCATCAGTTAATGTATTTAGACATCTAGGAATGTGTTGATACTCGATATAATCAAAATAACATTCCAAGAGGCGAATTTGTAAATATACTCGTAACAAAGTAGGACTTCAGATAGCATAGACATTACTTAACTGTAGCACTACTAGCTGTGAATAAATTCGTATAACCAGGCGACGAATCCCAAGTGAGATAGCATCGGTCAACAATTTGATAACTGTGCTATACTCTGCGATATTATTGGTTGCTCGACCGAGGAAAACACCATGTAGACTGATAAGTTCATTCGTAGGTGCATAGATTTTCCACGTAGCAGAAGATAGGTTCTGAGTGCTACGACTAGCGCCATCGACAAAGACAAAGTGGGGTAATGAAGACTCCAACATCTGGAAACTAAGTACAACGCAAGGTAAGCGGTCAAGGGTAGAAACCAAATAATGAAAAAGCACACAAAAGTAGCACACAATAGTATGATACAGTAAAATACAAGAACCCATGAAAAGACAGTCTAAGCATAGTACTTCTTCAAGTAAAGCCCATTTCTTGGTTCACTCAAAGGAATTCCATCATAATCTACTGAATCGTAGGCTCCCTACTCCAACACTCATTTGATCATGTAAGGGCCTCGCCACATAGCCTCAAATTTTCTGGCTCCTAGCAAATCACGATCTTGTTCATAGAGGAGAACTAGATCACCCTCAGAGAAAACATGTGGCTTGACATGCTTGTCACATTGGGATTTGATGCGTTTCTTCTGGGTTTCAATAACTAAGGTGGCATCACGACAAGCTTCGTCCAATTGCATGAGATACAACAGACGTTCTTCTTTAGTAGAGGTGTTTGGGAGAAGTTCAACGACTACTTTTAATGATGGAATATCACATTCAATCGATAGAATTGCTTTTATACCATACACTAATTGGAAGGGTGTAAACCCCATGGAAGACTTCAAGGATGTCCGATAGGCCCATAATACTAAAAAAAACATCGTGTGCCAACTCGTTTTGTGAATTCCTATAATCCATCGAAGCATGGTGATAAGAACCTTGTTGATCGCTTCAACTTGGCCATTGGCCTGTAGATAGTAGGGGGTTGATTTTTCATGTCGAAGACCCAAATTTTCTGTAAGCTCAGACATCATGAAGTTTCGAAAGTGGCTACTGTGATCAGTGATGATAGATTGTGGGATTCCAAATCATCTGATGATGTGATTGAATGTGAATAGGGCTGTAGTTTTTCCTGTATTGTCGATTGTAGGCATCACCTTGGCCCATTTTGTGAAATAATCCATGGCTACAATAATGTATCCATGCCCCCCGGCCAAGTGAGGGTTACAGATCATGAAATCAATACCCCATTTAGTGAAAGGTCCAATAGAAACTACATGGTGTAAGGGAGCGAGATGAGATCTTATCTTATGATTGTATGTTTGGCAAGCATGGCATTTCTGGAAAATAGTTATACAATCTTTAAATAAAGAAGGCCAGAAGTACCCTACTCGCAAGATATTTGGGTAGTGGCATACCCGAACATATGACCGCCACACGCTCCATAGTGGCAGTCATTCAAATCTTTCTCGGCCTCATCAAAGGTGAGACAACATCATAATATAGAGTCAACACCACGGTGATAAAGAGTGTCATCGAGAATGATGTATTGACGGGCTTGATAGAGGATGCGACGACGGTTTGTACTAGAGAGGTCTGGCCATAAAGTTTGATTCTGGAGATAAATGACAATATCTCCATACCAAGCATCATCAGAACTGATCAGAAAAAGGGATTCGTTGGGTAGGGAATCCTCTACCACATTTTTTGTCTCAGCGGAGGGAAGGTCACATATTAGTTCGACAAACACCAAGGATTTCTTGGACTTGGTGCGTTTGAATTATAAGTCAAACTCCTGGAGAATCACTATCCATTTGGAGTATTTCCCCCCTAGCAATTGACGTGTAAGAATGTGTTGCATAGGGTTGTAATCAGAAATTACAGTGGTCTTGCATAGTAGGATATAGTGACGGAAACATTGGACATTTTGAAGAGCTTCCAAGGCCAGTTTTTCAACATGTAAATACTTGGCTTCGGTAGTCGTGAGACTCCGACTCAAATAATAAATGACATGTTCATTGTGTAAATTGTCTTCTTGGACCAGAACCATGGCGATGGTAGAGTCCAAAGCAACGAGATAAAGGAAATAATCTTGACTTTAATCAGGCGGGAAAAGTGGTGGGGTACAAGTTAAAATCAGTTTCAAAGATTTGAAGGCTTTGTTGGCAGTGGTGTTCCATACAAACTCAGAGCGCTTATTTAGTAGTTGAGTAAATTTGAGTGTTAACTCAACATATTTTGGGATAAAATGATGTAGAAAGTTTTCCTTCCCTTGCAAACTTTGTAGTTGGCGAAGTGAGGAAGGAGGAGGGAGATTGAGGATCGCCTCAACCTTCAAAGGATCTACTCTGATCCCTTGACGTGACACAATAAAACCCAGGAGTCGGCCAGAATCCACACAAAAGACACATTTATGTGGGTTTAAGCATATGCAATAGAACCGAAAACGAAGGAAAATGGCTCGGAGGTGGGTCAGATGATCACTACGATGCATGGAATGCGTTGTTAGGTCATCTAAATATGGTTGTACAATATGCTTAATATCATGGAAATCATAAGACATCGCATGTTGAAACTTCACACCGACGTTCTTCAAACCGAAGGGTATTTTCCGGTAGGCAAAGGTGCCCCAAGGACAAATGAAAGCGGTTTTGTGTTGATCTGCGGGTAAGATATTGATTTGATTATATCTGGAGAAACCGTCCATCAAAGAGAATATTTCACTTCCGACGCAATCGTCGACGATTTGGTCGACAAAGGGTGTAGGAAAGTTGTCCTTGGGAATATCTTTGTTGATATCCCTATAATCAACATAGACACGGATCGTACCTTGTTTCTTGTTAACCGGAACTAGATTGGATACCCAATCAATCAAATCCACTGGATAAATAAAGCTAGCTTTAAGAATTTTTTTGACTTCAAGCTTGATAACAACTGCTTTACGGGGGTGGACCGGGTGGGTTTAGTTCCCAGGTAGGTCTTAAGTTCATGTACAACAATATCAGGGTCAATACCTGGCATCTCTTCATAGCTCCACATGAATATGTCACGAAATTATTGAAAAAGTGACTTATATGTGAAAACCTCATTGGTGGAACATGAAGCTTCGATGTGGAAATTTTTGAAAAATCCAAGTTTAATAGATATGTCGAGGGGGATGGTGGGTGAAATGTTACTTAAGTTCCCTTCATATAACACATCATGTGTGGATTCAGGAACCAAAGAAATAATGACAACAGTCGATGGAGTTGAGATCCATTGGTAGCTCTCGATGGTGTGTTGTTCGAGAAAGAGAATGGAACGATGATGCCCATCATCCCAAGGGGTATCTTCCATTGACATAACCGACATAATCATCTCATCCATGGGAAAAATAATGCGAAATGGGTCAGGAGATGAATCACCGAGAGAGGGAGTAGAAGGGTCAGTGGATTGAATGTCTTGGTAAGTCGATTCAACCGGACTTAAAGGCATCTGGTCTCCATAGTGAAGATAATCACCGGGTTCGGGTACTATCCATGGGTCAGAAGATGCAGGAATTTCGCGGACGGAGGTGGAAATCATATTAATTGAGCAAACCAAAGGAGGCGGAACGTCGGGTGGTGGGATCGGAAATGTACCCATTAGAGTTGAATATTTTAGTAGACCCACACTGGCATTCTCGTACCCAGGGGGTGTCTTTGCAATGAAAGGTACATTGCTGGTACGTGTATCAGAGTTAAAGAAGGCCAGTTGGTCTACTGTAACTACTTTTCCCTGATGCAAAAAATGCACGATATGGAAAAGAGTAGACATGACTGCATGCATGGAATCGATCCAACTACAGCCAAGTAAAAGGTTGTAATCGAGAGGTGCATCAAAGACCTCAACTTCAACGTTGACCATTTTACCTTCTAACGTAATAAGCAACGAAGGGAGTACACTGTAAGGTTTGAATCCAGAGCCATTAAAGTCTTTGAGCATGTTGTGTGATTCATTTAAGGAAGGAGAGCCAATGGATTTCCAACAGGCAATAGACATGACACATGTCGAGGCACCCTCACCAATAACTGTTCTATAAATGTTCTTGTCAGCGACAACAACTTGTATTTGAAATGCGAGCTGAGGGGGTAACCTTGGAAAGTGATCTTCCAAGCCAAAGATTATTAAATTCGTATCCGTAGGGTCGATTCCACCGATATCTTTTAATAGTGCCTTCCGTTGTGTAGGACAACTCTGAAGGACTTCGAGGGTTGACATCGTGGACGGTGCTTACACCAGATCCTCCACAATACTATAGTTATGGGCAACACATGCATGAGGATTTAAAGAATACTTTTGAACCACGTCCTTAGGAGGAGGGAGAAGGACTATATCAAGGTTCGGTTGTTCGAGATGAAGAGGACCGTTGGAAGGTGGAGCCGAGGGAAATTGTTGAACCAACGAAGGTGGTATATCATCAACTTTCTCCTTGGAGGAAGAGTAATCTTTGGCACGAGTGGTAAGTGTGATGTCATTCTTCTTTGAATCACTGTTACACATAAGTACGTAGGAGGTACTGGAGGAAGAAGGTTGATCATGGATGACCAATTGAGCCTGTTGTTGAGAAGGGAAGGGCTAAGACAAGATGACAGATGTAGGAGGTTTTGGGGTCCCTTGAAGGAACTTTGTGACCTCAACACGTCTCAGACAGTCCTTCATGTAGTGATCATCATCAAAGATAAGGCAAGGATGGA
>SNQJ01S0202248.1:0-16782 GCA_010110895.2 Picea sitchensis | reverse complement strand
GAACAGGTTGCAAAAAATAACATTAGAGTTGAATATGTGGGCACAAAAGAACAAGTGGTAGACATCTTTAAAAAATCGCTTCCATGGGAAGCCTTTGAGTATCTTCGCCAAAGACTCGAAGTTTTTTATACTCCAAAAGGAATTCTTTTGAATGTGTATCGTATATGTATTAGATGTATATGAGGAATCACAATAAAGAGAACAGTTCTGGTTGGGAGATCAGATGAGTCAGCTAGGAGGTGCAAACCTGAATGGAAAGATATCTTTGCCATTGATAACAAAGGGGGAGAGATTTATCAGATGCAAAGGACAGAGGCATGGTTCCAGGGAGAGAATTGCTCACAGATATGGAGGCATGGTTCCAGAGGGAGCATGAGTGATATGATTTCAGTATTGAATCAGAGTGTTTCCATCAATGCCAAAGGGGGATATTTCTTATTAATTGGGTTGGTTGTCATTGATGTCAACCCTTGAAGAAAGTCCGGTAGAGAATTTCGTTAACACAAAGGTTTGGGTAATGCCGAAGAAAGTCCGGTAGAGAATTTCGTTAACACAAAGGTTTGGGTAATGGACCCAAGTTTGTTTGATGTATAATGGTATCATTTTTATATATTTTAGGTAAGAATATTCTAGAAGGACAGTACATGTCATTCCATTCCTGCTGGCATGTGGAACATTTCATAACCCTAAGAGTTCTGAGAGTTATGGCCTTACATTGACAGACCCCTGCGGATTGGGTTGAAGCCCCAAAAGGGTCATGAGGCCAAAGTTCTTGCAAAGAAGAAATTATTTAAATAATAAAGTGAAGCCAAATTCAAAGAGGATTAGTTAAATAATGTTTTAGCGACAAAGTCAAAGAGACTATCAAATAATAAAGTGAAGTGGCAAAAAGTCAGATGACTATTTAAATAATAAAGCAATGGAGAAATTTATAATTATGGAAAGTATGGTTACAATAAGGTTAACCCTAAATGAGGAAATGGGTTATGGGTCATGGCTATTGGATATATGGACCAGTGGAAAATTGGGCAAAGTTGGACATGGTGACTATGTGGACAAAGGCCATGCAGACAAGCGGGGTCGAAGATGCTTCAGCGAAGCTACTTGAGAGTATATAAATAGCGGCGCGGCTCTCTATTTTAATCACACTTTATTATTATTGAATATCTACAGGTGACTGATATGTGACCAAGCGATAGCTATTGAATTTCAGAGGCAAGGTGAAGAAAACAAGTCCTCGAACCAAAGGAGGACAAATTATTTTGATGATGTTTTATATATGTTATTTAGTCATCTCACCATTTACGCAATAACATTTTTTCTAAAATGATTCAGACCGTGAAATTGTGAGGCCATTGAGGAAAAATATCCAAGTAGTTATTGTACACATTTAATCTCGTGGGTCGTTTTATTTTGGATTTACACTCCGTGGAAAATAGGTGTGGTTAGTCCTAAAACTAGTCTAAAAGAGGTGTTTTGCAAAAAAATATCATGACTTCTTCATAACATATTCAAATTCTGTAAGAAAATATGGGTTGGTTATATTACAGTTTGTAGTATTCTATGTAAAATGTTTAGATCCATACAATAAATATTCCATGGGGCACGCTCTACAAGTTCAATCTCCAGAATAAGCCAAAATTCAAAAATGTATGCCATTTTTACTATAACCCTTTCTGAGAGGTTCCGCAGTGACATGTGGAGGAACTGCATAAAACACACTGAAAAAATTTTGTACCTATTTTCATATCTTTATTAATTAAATGTACATAGTTCTGATTATTTCAAAATAGGGTTGTTGACTAATCCAGGCAAACCAGTCATGGGAGACTAAAGTAAATTTTGATGAAAATGATATAGTCTCTTGTTATTAAAGATAAGGAAGGTTTGGTAGCGTTGAGGCGGTATAGGTTGGTTCATGTGCTGATGTAATTCTATGTTTATGGTACAAGTTGATTACAAGTTGTTTGGTATAGTTTGGTGCATGGTTGATGCACTTGTTTATGGTACACGACGGCCGCTTGAGGTACATGTTAATACATGGTTGATGCATGGTTCAGCTTTTTTGGTACGTTGTTTGGTAAAGGTTGATTGTTACAAGTTTACAATAGTATATCCCAGTTGATAGTGTGACAGTTGGTTCCATCATTCTACTTCTAAGTCAAGGAGGTTGGACAAAGCAAGATGTGGTTGTAGCCATCTGCTGTATTCGGGGAACATTGGGTGTTGTAGACTCCTTCTGGTTGTGGTCAGAGAATTGGGATTTGGAGCTTCCATCGATTTGTAGCCCGAGAAACTAGGGGGTTGGAGCCCCACTGGTTGGCGTACTGAAAACAAAGGAAGTTGGTTCTTCCAATGAATGTAATTCTTCAACATTACAAACACCATGCGGCTCTCCTCACCCCTTGGCTCCACGAAAACATTGGTGCACCGGTATGCGTATGATTGTCCACGGTTCACTTTCATTTACCTCCAACATTGATGATAACGCCGCTACTGATATAACACCTGCATTATATGGTTAAAAATGGTTAGATTTCTCTATTACCCATTCACCCCCATTAATCTAACATTAGCAAAGGAAGAGGATGTTCATATATTTCAAAGGAAAAGGAGAATTTGGATTATGATATCCAAAAGGAAAGGATCTATCACTTACTCCTACACAGACAAAAAAAGGCCAGCGTGCCGCATCGACGATCAACAAAGAATTCAGTGAGCATCTTCTATATTGATGAGTGTTTAGTATCATGTCTAAGAAAGAAATAATCATTGGTACCTTTATCTACCGCAGGTAGAGTATATATTGCGAGTAATTTCGCTGCGGGCTACGGGTTCTATGGATGAAACACACTCTGACAGACAAACAGGCCGAGTACGATTATCCCATTCCAATCCATTGTGACAATACAAGCACAATAAGTATCTCAAAGAACCCAAAGATGCACTCCAAGACGGGCATATTGACCCAATCAAGTATCAATTTAAGGGGAACAAAGCCGCGTAGAAGAAAAATTAGAGTTGAATATAAATAAAATAAATAAGTGGAAGATATATTTACAAAACCGCCTCCAAGAGAAGCCTTGAGTATCTTCTCCAGAGACTGAGTAATTCTTTTCTACCCAAAAATGAATTCTTTTGAATGCTTATATTATATGTCTTATAGTTTACATGAGGAAGCACCATAAAGATGAAATTCCATGGTGGGAGATCGGGCCTGGAAGAGTTCAATCAGTGGGAGTAGGCCTGATGGAAAGATACCTTTTCCATTGATGACAAGGGGGAGATACTTATCAGATGCAAATATATAATTGCTTGGGGAAAGAGAATGGAGGCATTCTTCCAAGCAGAGCAATGGTAATGTGGGGAGCATGAGTGATATGACTTCAAGATTGCATCAGAAAGTGTTTCCATCAATTCCAAGGGAGATATTGTTGGAAAATTCAAGTTAGTTGGTACTTGATGTCAACCCTTGAAAAAATGTCCGTAGGGATTCCGTATACGAAGGTTTGCATGGAACCAAGTTTGTTTGATGATAATGGTATGAGTTTTGATATATTTGCGGGTGTAAGTATCACTTAGATGGATAGTACATGTTCCTTACTTTTTGGTGGCGGTAATGTCACATAACTCCCACGCTAGAGAGTTATGGCCATGTGAAGTTGAGAACCCTCATGAGTCATCTAGAAGCCCCAAAAAGTCAAAGTGTTTGGAAAAGAAATTACTTATAATAAAGTTAATGGTGAAATCCCCAAAATAAGGAAAGTGGATACATGAATTTATAAATAAGAGGAAAGGCTCTCTTCATTTTAATCACACTTGAATATCATTGAATACTCCATTTTTGAAAGGTTATTTGGGAGGTATTATTGATAGAGAAAAAATTGCAGCAAAAAATGTGACAGAAAAGTGCTTACATAAAAAAGTGTTGCAGAAAAAAGTGTGGCAGAAAATCGTGGCAGCAAAAAGTGGCGAAAAAATCGCGGGCGTAAAAGCGCGCGTAAAAAGTGAGGAAGAAAATCACGATGTGAAACTCGCGTAAAAAGTGCGGCGGAAAAAATCAAGGAAGGAAAAATATCGCAAAAAATCACGTAAACAACATGGTTGGGCCTATTTTGTCGATCTTGTTTGAGGCATGTTTTGTGATCTAGGGCTTATCTCTTGAGATGGTATTAGATGTCCAATATTGTTGCATATATCAGATTCAAGGAGGGGTACAATTGGTATTTTGTTGTTGCTATTTGGCATATGGGTATTGGTATTTTGGCTGTGATGCCGCCGAAGTTGTTGTTTTAGCTTGAGGCTACATAACAAAGAGTTTCGACACATGGTTTTATGTAAGGTTTTTGCACGGTTTTATGACAGAGTGTTGAATCATAGGATAAACTCTTTGATGGTCATAGCATTGGTGTATGTCTTGCATGGTTGAGGTACATGTCTCAGGTGAAGATGGTTGAAACAAGTAGTTGATGAGCTGGAACATACATGAGGCTTCATAGTTGATGAGTTGGTACATACATGAGGTAGTATAATTGACGATGTTGGTACATATTGATGAGTCAAGGTTGATGCAATGGTACATGTTGGTTCACAGTTATTGGTACGTGGTGCTTTTGGTGTGCAGTTGATTGGGTACAAGTTGTTACGTGTTATCGGGTAATAAGCCGACAAAGTGACACGCACGCGATGCTGGGTTGATTCAATGACAGTGACAAAGGTCTACATTTAGAATTTATATTTCAGGAGAGTTGGACGAGGAAAGGAAAGGTGGCTGTAAATGAGAACTTAGTGTAGCCTTCGTTGTAGCCGAGAATTGGGGAGTTGAAGCTTACCTCAGTCAGAAAGCCCTGAGAAATCAGGGGGTTGGAGCCTCCTTCCACCCTGGTAACTGGAAACAAATGAAGCTGGCGCTCTCCCAAATGGATATAATTCTTAAAGACATAGAAGAAAGAACATTATGTGGTTTCCTCCTCACTCTAGTTCCATGCAAACACCCGTACTCATATATGTGCAGGATTACCATTTTCATTGTTTTACCTACCCAACCATTGATGATAATGCTACATTGATATAAACTTGCATTTTATGGTGAAAAATGATTAAATTCTTCTATTACTGATTCACCCTCTCAAGAATCAACACATGGATGGAAAATACCTATTCTCTTCCAGAAAGAGGATCCACATGTGTGAAGTCAATGGTGGTCAAACTTGGCCACTTATGCTGGAAAGTCCCTTTTTTTGGAAAAAATCAGGGCATACTTGGGATTTCTTAGGATTCCCTCTAATTTTGTGGATCATGAGGATGGATTCATCCCTCCTAGAGTAAATAATGGATCTTAGGAGTAATTCTAGTATTTTGGTTACATACTTTTTGTATAAATACCCTAAGACATGGATGGAAAGACATATCTCCTATTTTTCATTTATATAAAATTTCATAATTTGAGCTTTTGGATCAAACCCTGTGAAAACAAGCCTTTGAATGAGTCTCATGATGTTAGCAAGAAGTTCTTTTAATGATTCACTTTTAGCGTATAAGCAAAACATTCGAGGGCCCCCACTGTCAAGCTTGTACACCTTTTTATTCACTATGCATTTCTTCCTAGAAATCCTTACTGTCAACTTGAGGGCCCCCATTGTATGTTGGCATATTTCTTCCCATACATTTATTTCATATCTCTTTCATTGTGGAAATAAGGATCAATTCATACAACTATTAGTTAATAATGTTATGGACAGATTAGAATAGTTGTTGTTACCTTTTAAAGCATCATTGTAGCTCATTTTGGTCATTTACTTTATTGTGTTCAGTAAGAATACTTAAGAAATATGAATTGTATATATCTAACATGTTTAGCTTTAACTATGCCCCCTTTTTTTGTATGATAATGGATAGAGGTATAAAATACCCCATGGCCCTTTAATGCTACTAAACTGAATGAGATTAGTAAGCTACAAGAATTTTGATAAAATGACTTAAAACATTATATATAAAGTTGGTTGTCATATTGGCACTTATTGTCTCCTTTCCATAGATCTGGAAATGTTTTGATTACTCCTAGGCATTTGAGATACTTACAAAATAAACTAAATGTCTTGCTTAGTCCTTAATTTTTCAAGAACAATCTTTGAATTGAGATTTAACTTTCTAATTAATCTTATGGGTGTAATTGGTAACATTCCTCCTTTTAGAGGAGGAGAAGGGGGTTTGAATCATGATGAGGTACATGATAATTGTAAAAAATAGAAGGGGAAAATATGCACATTTATTATGGAACATAACAGTTGCTCAATTCATAAAAAATGAGAGAGATAAGAAAGGTTTTATTTATTTCAGCGGAAGAATACAAAACAATTGCAAAATTCTTATAGCCTTGTCATCCATGACATAAATCCGTACTCATGTAGCTCGCACGGACTGGTACAGATCGAGTCTCTCTTCTTCTTCCCAGTATGTCTCTTGCTTGTTGTTCTTTACATTCTTGGAATGTCTCTAAGTGACAATGAACCTGTTTGGTCTATATCTTTGTGCTAAATGTTTTGGATGGGAAGCCACTAAACTCTCATACCAAAGTAGCTCTCCAGGGTCTACACTATCTAGTCTACTCATAGTCTTGTGTATTCGGACAACACCTCCTCTCTTCTACTCTTGTTAACTTACCCTTTTCTTTTCCTTATCTTATGGTTTGTTTGGGCCATCTATTCGTAGAACATCCTATCCATTAGATCTTCCACTAGATCAATGACTGGGACTT
The DNA here is from genome assembly GCA_010110895.2 of Picea sitchensis. Classification (NCBI taxonomy): domain Eukaryota; kingdom Viridiplantae; phylum Streptophyta; class Pinopsida; order Pinales; family Pinaceae; genus Picea; species Picea sitchensis. The sequence goes on along the minus strand of SNQJ01S0202248.1, from coordinate 10,025 downwards.
AATCCTTTATTGAGACAACTTAAAGTTTTACTTTTACCATTCCCCACTATTTTCTTAACAACTCTCTTAAGGAGGAATGGGTTTCTACACCCATTTTTTCTAAAATATTCAAACCTTCCTTTGGAAATCCTTGGTCGATCTCATAACTTGTTCATTGGTGGGGACATACTGATGTTTTACCACCCCTTTTTGTACTATGTTTCTGATGAAATGATATATAATTTCAATGTGAATGGATCTATCATGGAAGACTAGATTTTCGGATAACCGATACACCTTGATTATCACAGTATCATTGTGGGATCCACCTTGTGTCAAAATAATCACAAGAATCTTCTCTCAAACCTAAGTGGCTTCACAACTTGCTTGGTTGGTTGCCATGTACTCGGCTTCTGTTGAATTGAGTGCAACTTATTTTTGTTTTCTATTGTACCATGATATCATCCCTAAGCCTAGGCTAAAGCAACAACCAGAGGTACTATTCCTGTTAGTTGTACTTCTATCCCAATATGAATCAATAACCCACCGTGATTGACTTGGTCTCCCTATATGTATTGAAGGCCAAATTCTATTGTGCCTTTTAGATACCTCAAGATGTGTTTTTTTGAAAACCAATGTATTTTTCTTAGATCTAGCATATGTTGACTAAGACTGCTGACAACAAAACATATATCATGCCTAGTATTAGTCAAATACATTAAGAATCCAATAATAGTCTCATCAGAGGATGGTAGGATTCACTTTTATCTAACTCAACAAATTTAATTTCTGAGATTAATCATGGGAGTGTTCATGGGTTTATAGGTCCTCCATCCCAAATATTTTGAGGATCTCAATTGAATACTTTCCTTGACCCAGGAAAGTGTCACCCTCTTGTTACAAGATCTCAAGCCCAAGAAAGTAGTGTATTAGGGCTCTGTGGGTCCTTCATCTCAAACTCCTTAGCCAAATTTTTCTTGCAGGTTTCTATTAGAGTTTCTTCCCCTATTATAAAGATATCGTCCACATGTAGTACAATAATGAGGATGTCCTCTCCTTTATAAGGAGGTATATATTTGGGTCGGCATCACTCTTGATAAACCCAATACTTTAGGTAGTTCTCAATTTGAGTACCTGGAAGCCTGGTGCCTGTTTGAGGCCATACAGGGCCATCTTTAGATGAAAGACATGAATCGCTCTGTCATGAACTTCAAAACCCATTGGTTGTTCTAGATAGACCTCCTCTTCAATGTTCCTATTGAGAAATGTAGTCCTAATGTCCATTTTATGTATTCCCCACCCCATTTAAGTGGAAATAGAGATAATTGTACGAATGGAGGAATATCGTATACAGCAAAATTTCTTCATAATCCAATTCCCTCCTTCTGGAATCCTCGAGCAACAAATCTAGCCTTATGCTTGTCAATACTTCCATATGATGCATAAGCTTTTATTTTGTATATCCACTGGATATGACTACATATTTGTTCAGGGGTCTAGGTACAATTTCCCACACATTATTCTTTTTTATGGAGGCATATTCTTCCACCATGAACTCCAGTGATCATTTTCACCAGCTTCTAGATGCCAAAAGCCGGTCTCATCCACCACACCTCACCTCACATAGCAAAACATACCCGCTTGAACAACTGGTGATGTGTTTGTTCCCACTCAAATCTTTGGGGACCCCATTCTGTTCATCTACTCCCCTTCCAAAGAGTTTTCTGTAGTCCATCTTGCCTCTCTGACATAGCCTGTTCTTTCCTTTGTTCCACCAGTGGGAATATCTTCCCCTCTAATGAGAGACCCCCTTGACTGGGGATTTAGCTTCCAAGACGTCCCTTTCTCTGACATGAATTTCAAAGCATTCTTTCTCTCCAAACCTCACATATCCAGCAAAACTCTTCTTGGTGGAGGGAATGTATATTCTATATAATTTGGAGGTATCAATATATCCAACCAAAATCCCCTTCTCAGCTATAGGATCGAGCTTAGTCCTTTTCTCAATAGGTATATGGAAGTATGAAACACACCCAAAGATCTGGAGATGACTAATTTTTGGTTTCCTTCCGATAAAAATGTCTTTCGGAGTCGCATTTCCCAGTACTTTGTGAGGAATTATGTTTTAAAGATAAATTACAGTGTTGTAATCCTTTTCCTAGAGAAACTTAGGGAGATTATGATCATGCAACATTGCTTTTGATGCCCCAACAATAGCTTTGTTTTCCTCTCAGATACCTACTTCGAGGGCATAAATGATCCCTCTTCATGCTCTTGAGCTCAACAAAGGCTTTGAATTATTGAAATTTTTTGAGTACCTCTTCTGAGGTCTTTCCTTCTATCAAGAAGATACAACTGTGTCTTTCTTGAGAAGTCGTCTATGAATGTGATGTATTATATAAACTTCCCTCGTATGGATAATGAGGACATGGGACCATGGATATCAGTGTGAATTAGTTCCAAAATTCCCTTGGACCTTGAATCACTCTAAATAAGTACCCTGAAAATTTCTAGAACACAATCTCACACACACTTCATGTTGTTTTGAAGTGAATGAAGGCATCCATTTCACAATCTTACCTAGAATTCTGAGATCACCATGTCCAATATGTATTGCATGCATGTGCCATAGTTCATGGTCTTTGGTGTTGTTTCTTCTTGCTAGAGCATAGTGAGAGTCAATCTACAATTTGTATAGCTTGTCCTTTCTTATTTCAATGAATTTTGCGTATCACGTACTCAACCCTATGGGATTGATGTAGGCCATTTGATCCTTTAAGGAGACCTCATAACCCTTGTATTATAGGGATGACACTCAGACCAAATTCTTTTTCATTCCAGGAACATAGAAGACATTATTTTCTTAACAATAATGATTAGGATGAATATGATTTTTCTAATACATGATTTACCTAGACAGGAGGAGAGGGGGAAACACCTCAAATTTTAGTAGCATAAGTACTTGTCCAATGAGAAATATAGACCTAACAATACGTCTTTCCCATGATCTAAACCTTGGGTTTCAAAGACATCAAAGATAAGGGAAAATATGAACAAGGCCTATCTGAGCTACCAATTATTGAGAAAATACCTAAGGGCCTAGATGATCCACCTAAATAAATCTACTTTTTCAAATGGAGAGCTACATTCTATCTTTTACCCCACCAACAAATAAGAACGATGAATGTGAGAATATGATAGAGGATTTGAGTTAGAGGACTCTATTCCTTGTTATTATCAAGCCATGTCAACCCCATTAGGAGCAATATACTTATGAAGGGAAACAAGGATCAATATCATTAGACACTGACAATACCCCTCCTCATAAAACTAAGGAATAAATAAATATGTAGATAAAACAAAGAGAAATGAAGAGATGGAAGCAACCAAAAGAAAAAGAAGAGGAAAAATTAAGATGCTGGCATAGGCACATGTGGTTCAACGCTTACAACAAGGTAATTCAACTAAGAACCCTAATCGCCAACCCTTTTGGCAACACTGTGAAGTATTAATAGGTCTCACTTGAGGTAGAGGCAGAGATGGTTGCAGGACTAGATGTTTGCAACCTTTAGTCGGGACACGACTGTGGATTGTAACACCCAACAGAGAAATTAGCAATCACAGCCTTGCTAATATTCACTCTTTAGTTAACAACCGGCAGCCTAAACCTCTAACAATATATCAACAAGATCATTCACACAGATCCAATGGATTCAAGAACTAAGAATACCAACAAATATCTAATCTAGAATTCGTTCACATTATTTAGCACTAAGTTATCATATCAGATTCATCTATCATCTAACAACACACTAAGCATTGAATCACATAAACAAGAGAGAAATCATAAAGCACAAAGCATTCATAACATAGGATATACATGGTTCCCCCTCTCCCGGAATATGTCCACCAACTCTTTTGTCTTCTTTATTATTCTTTTCAATCTTTCTTACATGCAGTTTCCAAAATCAACTTCGGTGAAGGGATGAGATCTCACACTGCCAGATCCCTTCCTTCCCGAAAGTAGATATAGGCATGAGTCATACACAATATTTATAGTTGCTTGAACATATCTCATAAGTTCCCACACAGCAAGTAATAATAAAGCCAAATCACACAAGGTAATACAAAGCCAAATCACAAAGGCACACAAAGCCAAGTCTCATCCAGCAAACAATGGCTCACAATCGACCAGTCACTACATCTTACATCAGCCTATATTTCTATTTATTCATTACAAAATAGGCCTACATTGGTAAACCCATGGGTCGACATACCCATACCCATTACATAAGTCTAAAAACCCAAAAGCCCTAAAAGGGGCTAAGATCCCACCCATCTCCATCACTTCGACTTGTGCTCCACCTTTGACAAACTGTCGAAGTCCCAAATGGTCAAAATGACCAAGGGTGCTCAAAACTTGGTCAAGGGCCAACAACCCTTAACACTAGCCGTGACTCGCCCCGAGTCACTCTGATCTTGGTAGTTCTGCCTCAAAATCCTCTAGCTTGTCTCGAAATGCTTCGGGATTGTTGTTGTGTCAGTGACTCCTACCAAATAATCCCCTTTAGATTTTTTCTTCATTGACATGTCCCTCTAAGCATTTTTCAGTTGTAGTGAAGACTTGCTTTAGTTCTGCTCCTCGGCCTCTAGGGACCGCCAACAGTTGGTAAGCCCCATCTTGTACGGGTTGGAGCCTCCGAAAGTTACTCTAATGACTCGCTTTAAATGGTGGACCTCGCTGCAGTGCTGTTCTCGTGGATCAGCTTCATCCTCAATGCACATTGTGGGCTTAACTGTGCACCTATTTTTGTTTCTACTTCTTTCTACTTCAATTTCATCGAGTTGTGGACTCATGTCTCTAATTCACATCCTTTTTAGTGAGTTTCTCATATAAGTTTGGGCACTATTATCACTTAGTTTCTTACATTCCATGTGAGGCCCTTGATTCTTTCAATTTAGTAGCTTTTCTTGATCTCGCACATCCTGCGGATTACTGGGCACTGTTCTTAGCTCCGGATATGTGATTCTCTGTTGAATTTGCTAGATGGTTTCTGCGAGCTATGCTACTTGGTGTTCTACCTGTTCTTCCTCCTTCTCGCTTCCAAGCCTCGCTATAGAGTGAAGTTCTCTGCTGACTGCTTATTTTACTTCTAAACTGCTCACAGAGCAAATTCTTTCTCCTATTGGATCCATGCTCTCTCTTCTTCTAACTTCTTGGAAGGGCATCCTTTTCTCCTATCAGAAATCCTCAAGGCTTTCTATATAACTTCCTCTCCTTGCTTGTTTCTGTGGACGTGCTGTGGCCTCGGCATTTCATCTGTGCTTGATGAAGGTGGGCTTCAATCACATCAGCTAGTCATCGGAGTTGGCATGGCTCATCTCCCAACTCCTGCCCTTCCGAGGAGGAACAAAGGGACACCGTGGCTTCGGAATAAAGGCTTGCTGTACATCTTCAGTTTTACTTCACCCCATCATACAGGCTTTTTTTTCTTCATTTCTCTGTAAAATATCTTATGAGGCATCTCCTACAGCTAAAATAATGAAGTCGAATTCGTCAACCATGAGTACATTTTGCATCTTTTGGTTTATTGGATTTGGACTTCTTCTCCTCACGCATGAAGTATGTTTCATGGAGGAAACCTTCCTTCTGACATGGATCGCATGTCACTGGAGGTTCTATGGCGGTGTTATCACCTTATTATCTTCTTCATTATTTTCCTCTTGTTCACTTTGTCATCACCTCCTAGGTGACTTGGATGCGCCTCTTCCGGACATGTTGTGCACTTCCCGTATTATCTTGCTTCTTTTGTTCTGTTGTTGCTTAGCATCATACTTTCATGAAAATCACCTGCTTCCAATGAGGTCCAGTCGCATTAAACTCTTCAGTAATACTAGGATAAGGAGTTATGCAGGCCACTCCTTAGTTATTCTCCGCGTCCCCATAGTGAGCTTTGTAGTAGCAATCAAGTTCTTCTTCTTCACTCCGCATTACTAATATAAATAAAATCTTCATTTGCTACATGGAACTTCATACATAGTCTGAACCTATCCAAGGTGTTCAGTGTCATATGAGGGAAGGACTCAATATCCCTCCTAAGCCGCAACAGGTATGAAATACTGCATTTGACTACCAGCCATCGCTTCCAATATCGCCGAATAATGAGCATGGTGAACTTTAGAAGTAGTAGTTCAAATGGTTTATGTTATGGAAGGTCATACCTTCCGCATCTCCTAATAAGTAAACGCTGATGAGGATCAAGAACTATCCGGCGGAAACTTCATAGCCCTCGATCCCGAGCTTCTCACTTAAAATCTAGTTCGAAATGGGTTAACTCAGGGTAATTTGTTGACGGGAAGTTAAATTGACCGTAACTGAGGAACTGTCCTGTAGTTATTCAATAACCCAAGCTGTTTGGAATGTACCACCCTGATGAGTTTAACGGTTCTGTTGGCCGCTCTAAGTTCTTAAGGAAACCAAAGAGAAATTAATCTCAACTAACTAATCTAACTAAAATAAATAAAACTAACTAAACTAACTAAAACTAAATAAAACAAATTAACTAAAATCCAAACTAAAACTAAACTAAACTAAACCACACGTAATAACTGTATATACACAATCTACTAATAACTACTATACTAACTCTACTAACTACTTATTTCACTATAACTTATTCACAAATATACAATATCCAACTGGCAGATTTAAATAAACCCTGTAAAACTCATTTTCTTTTCTCAGCTCTAAGAGAGAGAAAGTATTTTTTTGATTCTGTAATTTTATGAACAAATAAATAAAATTCTATCGAAATTAAAACAATCTAATATACTAAAAACTAAATACTAACAAATACACTAAACATACAAATGACAAATCAATTGAAGCGCCTTCCAAATTTGTCTTGTGTATGATAACTTCTAAGATGGTCGAAGGAAGAAATTCGCACCAGTTGATCCGTAAGCTTCTCATAAACGAGTAGCTACAATGTTCTTTGAGTTTGTTTACAGGACAAAACAAGACATAAAAATTATAACAATTATATGATTTGTAAATATTCTAATAAGGGAAACATGTTATGCAAAACTTATACTTAATAATTCAACTTATGAAGAAGAAAATCTGGCTATCTACAACCAATCAAACAATTGCTATGTTTTTTATATACTGAAGAAATCAGATATGGATTATATTGATTAAAATTCATATCATCTGCAAAAGACCAAGATAGCTAAAGCAGTCATAACCAAATGCAAATAGATACACATAAATATAAAACAAAATATACTGATATTGTGAAAAGCCAAAGTCAAGAGCGCATCATCAAATTTTGTCCTAACAGACAAAACTCCATATCCTTGTCCTCCCATGAATGAGGATGTTCTTATTACAAAAATGATATGTATTTATAAGTCTTTCCACGGGATAAAACCTCCCTGTTGTGGATAGTATCAAACAATTTACATAATCTGGGAAGATATCCCAAAATCAACTAAACTAGGAAATTAAAATGCAAGTAAATTATCTCAAATATCCTCTAACTGCTCATCAAATCCAATGTAATTTTGAATTCACCTGAAATGGACCAAAAATAACAAGTTAGAGAGGTATTTTATTATTAAAACAATAAAAATCTAATTCCACAGACTTAGCTACAGAATCATCTGATTCTGTAGCTAGTCTAAAATAATATACAGAATCAGAATTAAAATTAAATCAAATCTTTTAAAAGAATTAAATCCAATTTTCTTCCAATGATTACTTGAAAACGAATCAAAATGATTTTATCATTCAACATTAAACAGGATCAAAATGATTCAATCAAAAACATGGGTAGGAATACTCTATTCTTCTGTTACCACAAAATCGGGTAAATCATAATCAAACAGTAACAAGACTGTTTCATATCCAATTGAAATTGATAATGAATCATATCGTACGTGATACGATCTAATCCAACACAAACATTTTCCACTCGTTATAGCTATAACAATATAGCAAAAGATTCATATCGTTTAATCAAATACACAGATAGAAATATTGTTTCGATTATGGGTAAATGAAATCATACGTAACAGCATCAACCAAACCAAATTTGTGATAGATTTCGATCGTTGATCCTTGCACAGTCAACAGACAGGATCGATTAATTGTGATCAAAATCTTAATAGAATCGACAAAAGTTATAATTGCAAACTGGGTAAATAATCTTGATTGGTATTGAACGAAATCATTAATTTCAAACTGAGTTTAGTATAGAAATAAATCATGAATCTGGATATAGACAATCTCGTTCTACAAATCAAATTCAAACATAATATCCATTGCAATTACGAATCCAACTGATAACATGGTCGAGCTAGCAATAAACCAATGCGAATTAACCAGCTAGGTTTTTAACATAATCGTTATGAATTGAATCTATTCACGATTTGGGTGTGCTTGTACAGAGTCATATTGGAAAAAATCCAAATTGTATTCTTGTTGCTCGAAGGTCACATGGGACATAAAACCATAACAATTAACCGTATCAAAACTGTTGCAATCATAGCGTATGCATTATAATGAAATTGAGTCGAAATGTGATCATTTTCTAAATTGAATATGAGGAACAATTCTTGTCTAGAATAGGTACAAACAAATTCGATTGACAGCAGAGCATCCATTTTAACTCAATCAAACAAATCCAATCCACACCGAGATCAATCAAATCGATGAAAATCTAACGGAAGCTAGACTGGGAATGATTGAAGAAAATGAAATTCCATTTAGTCAAAACAAAGCTATATATAGAACGCATGCAATGTAACAGAGACATTCAAATGAAATGAATAGAGTTGTTTAAAACCAAAATCAAATTGTTATATAAACCTAGATTATTTACACAATGAAATGAAATTTTCCATACCTGTGTAGCGACGAGGCTGCTCAATTATACCAGCTTGGAATTAACAACAGTCGTGGCTGATTCCACATTTTTAAACAAGATGGAGCCGGTCTTCTTTTGTTTTTTATCTGTCGATTGTAGCTTGGCCTTTTGACTGGTCAGGGCTACAATATGGTCCTCTAGTGACTGAATCTTTGACTGGAGTATTGGGAAATCATTATAATACCGCTCCAACCATCAATTGCATTGATCACAGGGTGACACTATAGGTTTGGACAGAGCAGGAGGGGATTTGGGCAAATGAACGAGGGTTTCACAAGGCAACTTAATGCCTGGGCAGTTAGGGTCGTCCTTTAGGCAAGGGGGTAGGTTTGACACAAAGTTATACGATGGTTCATCACACAAACCTTGCAAATAGGGGTATTCGCTAGCTAAGAAACGCTCCACTTCCAAATCAGAGTCTTCACTCAACACGATAGGGTTAAGCTCGACAGGGGGTTTTGGCTTATTTATTACCATTCGCAAAATCAAATGGGCATTATTTTTCCCTTTGGCGTTTGCAGTGAGGTAGGCCTTGGGCTTTTTTCTCACAGGTTTAACAGTCTCAACACTCATAGTCACAGCATGGGGTAAGTCGATAGGAGGGTCGGCTGAGGGTTTAGGTAGAAGGATATGGTAGGGAATTGGGGGTACAACCTTGACCTTGCTCACCACAGGTTTGTCAACCTGTGTAGGGTTCGGATCCTTGAAACCATTCCGAGCAACGAAATTTCTCCAACTATCTTTGTGCAAAGTCAAATGATAGACAACAATAAGCTTCACCAGCCCATAATGAAAAAGGCTACTATCAGCCTGGTTTCTTTTGTACTTCTTCAACATTTTAAACAGGCTTCTATGCAAATAATAGGTCATATTGAGCTGATAACCCATAAAAACCACAAGCAAACGCAGGTGGTGTAAGAACACAAACCTGTATCGGCCCTCACAGGTGATAAACTGTTTGATTATCATTAATAAATCGTGCCAACATTGTTTAAGCATGGTCACGGGCATACCTTTATCACAGGAGGTGATTTTGCGTGACTGGAAGAGCAGTGTCCATGGGACCTCTTCAACTTTGCAATTCTTGGACCATCGTTGTCCAGTGGCAGGCAAACC
>SNQJ01S0202246.1:0-16783 GCA_010110895.2 Picea sitchensis | reverse complement strand
GCACAAAAGATCTCAAATAGATCTGAACCAAAATCTTTAACTGAGCATAACACTCAGGACTCATCTCCTTGTGGCTGTGTTCTCATCTTCAGTGGTAAGACTATTTGACAGGTATGAAATCTAAGGTGTATTCTCTGAAAGTCCAGATCTGATTTATATGATCTTCTTAGTTTACTTTTCTAAACTCAGTCACATAGAAAGGAAGTCTTTTATCTCTGTTGGTTTATGCTGTTACACTTGAAAGGTCTTSCTTACTATTTGCTTTAGAATTGATTTATATATCTGCTATCTCTGTTTGCTGTAAGTCTCTTTTAGAGATCTGTTAGAAGATAGCTGTTCTATTTTAAAGAGTACTAATTTAACTGTTTGGGGTTCTGAGTTGTGACTCTCATTGTTTAAGCTTACTACATCAATCAATGAGCTTTGTCTAACCCTTAATAATCTGAGATTTATTTCTACTGTCACTGCTTGCCTTTGATTTACTTTTATATGTTGTTGATACTTCAGATCTAGAGTTGTCTAGTTCAAAAAAAATTAAAAGGGACTGTTGTTCTCAACTTTTCCACAAATTCTAACAAATTCATAACTCAAAATCCACTTTTATCCTATCATGTTGATGTTAAAAGCAAAGTTAGCAAATAAAGCAAACCTACAGAGATTATTTGAAATTACAACTTGATAAATAAACACTATCTAGATTAGTACTCTGCAGAGTGATTTACAGCTAGGGAGAAAAAGACATGACAGTATAATTACACATCTTTTACAACCTGCAAACAAAATGTTAGGAGTCTAAATATCAACACACAACCATGGACGTCCACACATACTCTGTGACACAAGCAATTCAGAAAGTGATTTGCAAATAAGAGAAGATATACATGGAGGTGAATTAGACAAGCAATCTGAAATTAAAATATACACACTGTGAGCAAGCAGTTTAAAATTAAAAGATATACACAGTAAATAAGAAATTTCAAAATTGAAGAAGTATGAAAGGCAATTATACAATTGCAAATATACACTAATATAAACAATCACCCAGACCACTGGTGGGCCCCCAAGAAGGTCGTGGAAATACTTCAATAGGAAAACGTAGTCACTGAGTTAATGCAGCATTGGCATTGATCATAAAAATAGAGTATATAGCAAAATGGAGATAATGTCTATGTATATAATAAAATTCATGTCTTCTTCGTGGCATAGATAGTGGTATTTATAGATTATTACAGAGCATGGGAGGTCAACCACAAGAAGGGTCGACTCTCTCTAAAACCAGTAAGTTCATTAAATTTGTTTTAACAGAAGCATATTCCTTAATAGTCTTATGTGCTCCACTTAGAGGTTGTTGCAACTAACCAATCCTAGATGTGTCAAGCTCCATAGCTAGAGGGCATGAGAGGGCATAAAACCCATATCTATGATTCGTCCATCAAATCTCATCGATGTGTTAACTGCCAGCTCTTGTGCGCTCTGAGTGTCAGATAAGGGACTAGATGGAGGGTCGGATCATGATTTCAACCTGTTGCAAGAAAACAATAACGTTAGATCTTCATAATCAATCAATTGAAGATGAATTAATCGTAAAACCATTGCAAAATCGATGATTATACATACCTTGTGCGATTCCATGGCGAATTGATGCATGCAACTTGGTAATACATTTAAAATGGATAAATGAGAGCATAGAATAGATAATTATCATATTCAAAAAGGATTTGGCCATTGAAAAAAATAGTCAAAACACCCAACCAACATTTCTCCCATGCCTAAGGATTTGCAAGTCCCTCTGCAAACAAAAATGGATCACCCGACATAACTATACTCGTGAAGGAGGGGGTGGATTGGCTTTAAAAGCTTCTCCCTCGTGCCTTGGGGAATTTGTCTTAGGCATTTTACGATGTTTCATCTACATCCAGAGACTATGATTGGTGGTGGTCATCTGATCAACCAATCATTGAAGAGAGTTTACTTTTGCTTGCAGGACAGCATTGTCATGATGCAAATGTCTATCCATAGTTTTTCGTTCTGCCAATTGTTGAAGCAGCTAAGCATTTTCTTGTTGAAATTTCTCAATAGTTGGGGTGTGATCAGATGGAACAAGAGAAGAAGGCTTGGGCTCCTTGATATATGTAGAAGGTATATACACTTTAGAAGATGGTGTAGGCATATGGAAGGAAGGAGTAACAGTGTTTTTGTGAGGGAGACTTGGTGTAATAGGTTCAGATTTGACCTATTTATCAGGATTAGACTCCTCTTAGAAACTTCTTTGAGTCTTTTATGGGGGCTCTCATTATTGGAAGACAAATGAATAGGATCCAAAGTGCTTGGAGGTTTTATATTGGGCTTGCCACTCATACTTTGAGTGCTTCTTCGAAAGGATTGCCCCTTGAATTGATTAGCTCCTCTCCTCTTTCTAGGAACAGAAGGAAAATCTTGATGTAATGCATCTTGTAGCTTCTTAGATTAACAATCAATATGTATTGAAGGCAATGGGGAATTATCAGCATGCTTTTTTATTTTCTTACCAAATGAGGCTGCAGGGGAATCAATAATTTTATTGGCCTTTTTATCAGACAGAGAGATAGTTTGAATTGGGGGGTTTGGAGTTTTTGGAGAAGGAGGCTTAGGTGGGGTGACAGCCCCTGAATCGACCAATCTCTTACTTGTCTTAACTGTGAGATGGGGATTTGAGAATTGGTAGAGGAAATCGTCCCATGTCTTATTGTGTCTTGTCAATTCGGATATAACAAGAAATTTAATGAGGCCATGATGGAATAAACTGTTGTGAGGGTTGGACAAATTTTTACGGACTTGGAAAGACATTTTCTCTAGGATTTTCAAGAAGTAGAAAGGAAAATCCACGGGTTTATTGAATTGAAAATGGGCTAACAGACGAAAATGAAAAGCTTTAAAAACAGAGTACCTACATTCACAAGTGATGAGCCTGATACTTACGATTAGGGGGTTAATCAATTCATCTTTGATCCATTCCTTTGAATACCCTTTGGCTCCAGAAACATTTTGAAATTCATGCTTGAACACTTTGTTAAATCTTGGACCTGGAAATTGATGGTGTTTGAACCACCGATCCCCAACCCATGGTAATTTCCTGGCTGAGGAAATATATTCGTTAGAGACCAAGAAGATAGAGACCCTACATGAGACAGTCTCCCATCAAACCCAAGAGAGAAATGGAGAGAGACACCATCATCATGGCCCTGCAGACTGGCTAAGAATGGTTCCCACCCCGTGCGAAGGAAGATCTCTCTACACACTGTGAATTCTGGAATGGCCAGTATCTCAATGTAGGAGGATGGTTCATAGTGGTTGGGCATGGTTACAGAGCGAAGGATGAGCGAGAGAAATAAATCGGGCAAAGGGGGAACGTGACACAGCAAATAGAGGATAAGCGGCATGGAAATTGGGGCAGAGTATCAGGTTTTTAATGCAATTGTGGTGGAAATGGTTGAATTCGTGGTCAAATTCGTCATACACGATCGCCATGTGTGACCATAATTGCACTGTGTTTGAATTTTGAATGGTGTGTACTTTGGAGGTAAACGAAATCATGTGATAATTATATCAATGTCCAAGTCTTCGACTTGGACATTTGATCATAAAATGCATTTACAAGTTTAATTCAATTACCAAAATGTAATTTGAAAAATACACCATGCAATTCATCTAACTTACCATTGCAATAGTTGTAATGAATTCAAGCAATCATACCTGCATGTGATCGTGATCATTTACAGTATATACATACCTCACTCGATCCTCCATATGGAACTTCATTCGGTCTTCCAGATGGCACTCCATCCAGTCCTTCAGATGGCACTCCATCCAATCCTCCTATGTAAGTGGAAATCATCCCATAGTAAATGGACGTTCACCCATAGCACTCAACTTGGAAAATTTATGGAAGTCATGGTGAACATGAGCATGGAGCATGGATAGGATGAGTGTGAATAGGATTATCTATTGTTGATTGCATTGTCATCGATTTGTAACAATATAAAACAACTTGTTCCTCTTTGCATAGGCATGTAACATAGATCTGTAGTGAGCATTTAGCAGTTTGTTATTGATCTGTAATTGTCACAAGGAACCAGTTAAGCAGTCTTCCATTATATAAACATAAAAATGCACAACAGGATTATAACACACATAGTCATGTCAATAGTTTAGAATTTAGCATACCAATACAAACAATTGTTGATATAATAGCCCAGTGTATTGTAGAAACAATATGATAGAATTTTTAACGGAGACTCTACTTCCTCTTCTCATGGATTGTAATATAAATGGAAGTGTTTATCATTTGTCAGCTCAGGAAAACCCTCCACCACTCCTAAGTATTGTGACACCTCACAATCAAAGATATAGGGAACTAGTCAATTCTCCCAATAACCTAAGATTTACAGTTTTCCAAGTGTAGAGATAAATTTCACACATTAGTCTGACGAGACGGTTAAAATATGGACCCACATGTAGGAAAGAACATCCTACATATAGTTAAGAAGAGGCAGGCGCGAGAGTCTTAGGATTGTCTTCAATTTAGTTCCCAATGGAAAGGTGATGGAGTTTGTTTACCTTTGCTTAACCATGCATACTTATTTTCATTGTTGCCTACAAGTAATGCCGTACATCATGACAAGTTTTAAAATTTAGGAATTTTATTTATTGTTTGTCAGATCATCACCCTTCCTAGGTAGAATGCCCCGCTGCCAGCAAGCTTGTTTAGTACTCCGAAAAATTTACCTAGTCATACCATAGGCCGGTACCCGCTGCCAGCAGACCTGTTCAATATCTCGACGAGTTAGACTCTTACACCCTTCTACAGCACAGACTGGTCCACCATCTTTTAAGATTTTTGTATAAAGATTGCTTTTTGCAAGAAGATGGGGAGGCATCTCTGAAAAGTTGTATTTAGGACTCGGATGGTATTTAAGTTAGAGGATGACTCTTCTTTATATATTCCTTATAGAGTGTCTTTATGTAAGGGATACTTAAGGTGGATGTAGCCTATCTAAAGATATGGTATAATCAATCATTTTTAGTGTGTAGTGGATGGTACCATTGGAAAAGAACAGAAAGGTATCTTCAAGCCCTACTCACTTTTATTTTTTTTTAAATTTATATTGATGTTTCCATGGCTAACCACTAATCATACCCTCTTGCTACTCTTTTATAAAGATACTTTACTCAACCACTCAGGGTTCTTGGGGAAATTGTACGAGTAACCTCTAGGTTTGATAAGACAAAGTGTCACTTCCTTATATCCTCTTTTGGTCACCTCAGTGATAAACTAGCAACATGTGTTAATGTACCCTGAAAATATTAAAAGAAGACTTTCTCCATGAGAAAAGTGATTTTCTTTCCTCTTTCAAAAAACATATCAAGGAAGGTCGTCACACCCTACTATATGCATGGGGTGCGACGATGCATGATCTTCACACTCTGCCCTAAACTTGGACTGCAATGTCGTCGCATGTTGCTTGTGCATAAGGTGCGACGATGCTTAAAGCATAGGAAAAGTCAAATTTCACGAATGTTCTAGAAGGGAATCTTCTAGAAGATGAGGTGGCCTCCGATCGATTTGGATCTTACTTGCTTTTTTGATTTGGTGGAATCATACTAATCTCCTCATCCATCTCTCTTTCACACTATATAAAGAGGGATCTCTCATGGAAAAGGCTAAGGTTGAATAGGCTAAGATTTGCATGGAGGGTTCTACTTCAGATTATGATTGAGGGCTTTGCTTTATTTCTTCAAGTCAGATTATGGATATTCTTCATCCAATGCATTGGAGCAAAGGTGTGTGTGTTGAAGAAAAGAGCCATTGAAAGGGGACCTTGCAACATCAACGCATGGGTTGTATTCTGCCACTTTCCATTCATTTAATACAGTAATGCATTTCTTCCCTATATAAGCATCTCGTCTTCTATTGTGTAATTCATTGATCATATACATAGATTTCATCAGAATACATATATCCTTGTTTTCCTTCTTTGTTGGTTTGTGATTCTTAGACAGGATTACTATTCTTCAAACTCAAGGAAGGAGCTACAAGGACGACACTAGTGAGGATCAAGCGTCATTTAAAAGGTATGTCAATTGTACCTCACTAAACTAGTTCATATGACGATGAAGTTTAAGGTGAAGTGTGTATTTTGTTATGTTTTGTTCCAGTTTCCTATAGAAGTTAGGGAGATCTGTTTGTGTCTACACTTACCGATTAGTCTGATAACATGAGGTTATGAGCAACTGCCATTAAGGATGCCTTGAGAGAAAGGAAGATAGAAATCTTGAAAAAAATGGCTAATTTACAGCAAGCAATTTCTAAGCATAACAAAGAGTCATTATCCAATTGATTCTTAAACAGACAACAAAGTTCAAATATAGCAACATCTTCTTCTAAAGTAAATTACTTCCCTTTTTGTCTCCTCGAAGTTGTCCACTTGTGGTGAAATAAATACCTGGAAAGATCTCTAAAATTATTTATCAACAAAAACACACTTTAAATTATTTACATATGTACAATCAGAATTCAGAGAAAGTTTCAAGAATAGGGGGAGGGAGAAGAAACTTCCCCATCCACCAAGGCCAATGCCTTGTCGGTTGACATGACCTGTAGAAAATCTTCTTTGGAAATGGTTTTGTGGTAAAGTTTAAGGCGGTGTCCATTCACTACGAAAGAGACTTGTCCATCATCAATTGTTTTTATCTTAACGGCCCCATTACCATACACGGTAACTATCTCATAAGGACCCAACCATCAAGTGGTAAGTTTGCCTTTAAAAATTTTGAATCAGAAATCAAACAACAAATCCCAATCACCAGGTTGAAATTGTTTCTTCTTAATAAATTTGTCATGCCACTTTCTCCTCTGGTTTTGAACTAAAATTGTTCGTTGGATAACATCTTGGATAATATCCTCCAATTCGTTCAATTGTAGGGCTCATTGTTTTTTTTCCTCATCTAGGTCTAATCCCAATTGTGCAGCAATACAGAAAGTCCTTACTTGGAATTCAATTGGTAGAAGTACTTGTTTTCCATAAACTAGTGTGTATGGGGTATGCCCAGTGGTGTTTCTCCAGGTGGTACGATATGCCCACAAAGCCTCTAGAAGTCTATCATCCCAATCCCTATGGTGTAATTGGACAGTTTTGGTTAAGATAGTTTCCAAAACTTTGTTTGTTGACTCTACTTGACCATTATCTTGTAGGTGATATGGAGACAACTTACAATGCTTGATCCCATATTTCTCTGTTAATTCCTTCATCAACTTAGAAGTGAATTGTGTTCCCTGGTCTATAACAATCTCACAAGGAACACCAAAGCGGGTAAAGATGTCTTCATAAATGAATTCAACAACATATTTTTCAGTAGCCCTAAATAAGGATTTTACCTTTACCCACTTAGTGACATAATCTATACAAACCAGAATATAATTCTTCTTACGAGACATGGGTGAAATTGCTCCTACAAAATCGAGGGCCCATTTCTCAAAAGGTTCTATCATAACTTGGGCACATAAAGGAATTTAATCAGCTGATGTGGGTCTTCCTATCCTCTGACAGCTATCACAACTCCTCACATATTTTGCAGCATCCTTAAAAATGCTAGGCCAATAGTAACCTGAATGTAAAACCTTATATGTTGTACATTTATCGGAAAAATGTCCACCACATGGTCCATCATGACAACTTTGTAGGATGTCTGGTATCTCATCTTCTCGAACACATCTGCAAATAATCAATTCTGGACCAGTATGAAAAAGGTCATGGCCAACCCAGGAGTAGTTAGCACTTTGTGTTATAATTCGACGTTTTTCATGAGGTGAAAAATGAGGTGGTAACTTTCTAGTAGACAAATAATTTGCCATGTCTACAAACCATGGGGTATTTACGAAGAGGGAAAAGATATGCTTATCTGGACAACTATCATCAATAGGAATATTATCACCCTCATGATTAATGTGCGAAAGAAAATCAGCTACTAAGTTCTCTTTTCCAGGTCGGTCAAGGATAGTGATATTGAAATCTTGTAATAACAGGAGCCACCTAGTTACTCGGCCATTGGTAATGGGTTTATTCATAAGAAATCTAATGGCAAAGTGATATGTATGCACAAATACCTCATATCTTGTGATATAATGGCAAAATTTATTGATGGCATGGACAACTGCCAAGAATTCCTTTTCAGTAACTGTATAGTTTAACTCGGCAGGGGACAAGTTCTTACTCACGAAATAAATGGCATAGGACTGTTGATCTTCTTTTTTTCCTAATACTCCTCCTATTGTAGTATTGGAAGCATCACTGGATATGTGAAATGGAAGGGCCCAATTGGGTCCCCTAAGAACTAGTGCCATAGATAATTTATCTTTTAGAGTTTCAAAGGTGGTTTGACACTGGTCAGTCCAAAGAAAATCAACATATTTTGTAAGCAATCCAAACATGGGTGCAACAATCTTTGTAAAATTCTCAATAAATCGTCGGTAGTATCTAGCATGTCTAAGAAAGCTTCTTACCTCTTTTTGAGTCTTTGGAGGTGCAAGTTTGATGATTACATCAATCTTAGCAGAATCCACTTTAATCCCTTCAAATGAAACGTGATGCCCTAAGACTACTCCTTCAGACAACAACATTTTACATATTTCATGACTTAAGGATAGATTCATTTCTTGACATCTGATAAGGAGTTTCTTTAGATTATCCAGGGCTTCCTGATAAGTATTGCCATATGCTATAAAATCGTCCATATACACTTCCACACAGTCATGAATGAGGTCATCAAATATCCCTAATACTACTCGTTGAAATGTGGCAGGAGCATTACACAAACCAAATGGTAAGACCCTATAGGCATAGGTTCCCCAAGGACAAGTGAAAGTAGTCATGTCCTGATCCTCGGGTGCTATGAGAATTTGGTTGTATCCGCTATATCCATCCAGGAAGGAAAAGTATCTCTTTCCTGACAAGGTATCCAAGACTTGGTCATTGAAGGAAAGAGGAAAATAATCTTTAAGAGTGGCCTTATTAAGTTCCCGGAAGTCGACACAAATTCTCCATTTTCTGGTTACTTTATTTGGAATCACCACAAGCGGGGATACCCATTTACTGTTAGAGATTGGATAAATAAAACCGACATTCAATAGCTTATGTATTTCTTCTTTTATTATATCCTTTAGTGTCAGATTCATCCTTCTCTGGGGTTGCCTAACATGTGTTACTTCTTCTTGGGTATATATGTGATGAATTCATGTGTCGGGGTGTATACCCTTCATATCAGTATATTCCCAGGAAAATTCCCCTGATTGGTATTTAAAGATATTTACTAATTGTTCTTGTTGATCTGCATCTAGTCCAGAATTTATATGTAGAAATTTCCCAGGACTAATCTCATAGGGCATGGTATAAGATGTGGTAGATTCATCTATCTCAAAAATAAAATATGTTGAAGACAAAGTTAATGGGTCCAACTGTTCCTGAAATTCTTCACCAAACACATACTCAAATTGGGGAAAAGATTGTGGAAAATCAACACATGTAATAGCAAAAATAAATTGATTTAGCACATTTTCCGTTGTTTGCTCCTAAAGTGCCCATGAATGATCACTCGGAAACACAGGTTCTTCCCAGTTCTCATTCTCATATCGACATTCAAGCCACCATAGATTCTCCATAATAGGTTGAGTTGGTGGGTATATGGTAAGCTTATGTATAGAAAGTCCATTAGAGATGGTCATTTCACCTTCTCTACAGCCAATAAATGCATTGGTTATGGCCAACCATGGTGTTCCCAAGATAACGGGATGCCCTTTAGTAGGATCCTTTGAATGAATGACAAGAAAGTCTATTGGATATTCCCATGATGCTAATGTAACTATGATATCATCCAAGATTTCTTCAGGTATAACTTTTGTCTTATCTGCTAATTCAAAAATAGTTGGGGTAGGTCTAAGAAGGGGTTTCAACTGTAATTCCTCCAAGGTAGTAACAATCATAACATTAATCTCTTCCCCTAGGTCTATGAGATTATTTCCGATGGGAACCTTATTAATGGTTATTGTTACTACGGGGTTCCTTGGGTTTGCATACTTTGTGACCCTAGGCTGCTCTGATATGTATTCAGACAATTATCCTATCAAATGTACTATTGGAGGATCTTTTTGTTTCCTACCTGGTTTCTTGATACACAATTATTTTACCACCTTACCGTAAATTGGAATGTCCTTTGTGGATTATAACAGAGGAATTTTGACACAGATATTCTTTAATTCATTTAAAATGTCAAATTCTGGTCGAATCATTGGTTTCTCAATTGTTAATCTTTCTGGATAAGGAGGGGATTTTGTATCTGTGAAGATTCACTTTGGGGAAGCTTTTGCTCCTGGTCTTTAGGAATGATAACATCTTCCCACTTAGTGTCATATGTGGATTTTTCAGGGGTTTCATCTTCTTCTTCTTCTCGGATGACTATTGAAGGCCCCTGTCTATCCAGAACTTTTCTCAACCTTAGTTGAATCTCATGTAATGGAACAGGAGAAATAACATATGTCGGGAAGGTTTGCAGCTCAACATTGTGAAGAGGTTGAGTTGGTTTTTTATTCGGGTTAGGCATTGGTTGTGTCAGTAATAATGTTGGTCTTAGGGAGCTTGTACTCTGGTATTGTTGGGGTTGTTGTGGAATAGGAGGTAAAGGTGGGGGGACAAAACCTAGAAAAAAAAATTGGATGCTCGGTGGAAATTGTGGGTAAGGATGAGTGGGCATAGGAATAGGTGGATCCTGATTATTTCCTTCGGTATGCCCTACTCTCCATCCTTGTAGCCAAGGGTGGTGTGAGGCATACTGTGGAGACCAGTTTTTCCAATTTGGTGGGTTCCACAGTTATGTTTGTTGATAATAAGGTTGAAATTGAGGTGGTAGATCCTAATATGTAGGCTGACTCCTAGGTTGCCATGGCCTCCTAGGTGCATAAGAAGATTCCCTAGGATCCCCACTTCCGTAAATGGATGATAAATCAGGGAATGATGGGAATTTTTCAGTTGAGTGGTCTTCAATGTAGAAGCCACAAACTGAAATGTTGTCTAATGGGCACTCCCTTGAGGAATGCTTCCTCCTGCACTTTGGAAAAAATATGCACATTGTTGCATTCTCCTCCTCGTGATTCTTATTAATCTTTAGGGTGTCCAACTGGGAACCTATTGTACTTAGGATATCGGTTTTGAAGTTCTCCAATAGGTTTCCTATCTCTACCATTGTAATACCACCTGAACTAATTGTTTTTAGGTTTCTACAATAAGGATCACGAACACTCTTCCCAGTTTTGGCTATACTCCTCGAGTAATTTCTACACATTTCACAGATTTCAACAAATGGTTTATGGGAGATGTCACCTGCTTCCATCAGGTTAAGTGTCTCTAGATATTCTTCTAGAATTCCTTTAAGGAAAAGAGTCATGACTGCATCATCTGGAAGGTCATGGTATTTCGATTTCTTTGAGGCATAAGAAAATCGTTCCATGTAATCCTCGAGACTCTCGTCCTCTAACTGTTGAATTTTAAAAATATGATTACGTGAATTCTTGGATTTGCAGTGGTCTTGGCATTTTTTAAGAAATATAGATTTCATATCTTCCCAAGACCTAATATTGGACTCTCCTAACCCCATGAACCATCTTAGTGCGGAATCCTTGAGAGTGGCAGGAAAAAATTTTAATTTATGGGCATCTTACAAGTAGTTGTATCTTCTACACAAGATGTCAAACTCAAATAGGAAGGTATTTGGGTCTTCAATGCTTTTACCATAAAAGATGGGCAGTGCAGACAGTGGAATGTTATTCATGTTGACATTTTGTGTGGTATCCAAAATTGGAAACCCAAAGGTGGTTTCCGTTTGGTTTCCAACTTCTTCTCCCTCATTGTGAATCACATGGTTGCGATCCTCTTGATCATCCATACTGATTTGACTCCCAAAGAGAGAATTCATGAATGGTTTTATCCTTGAAGATAAAAAAGTTTCCCAAGGCTCTTTTCCAGGAAAGGTATCCCTTCGATGGGAAGATTTATCTATTGTTTGGATGTCTGAGACTTTACTCGAGTCTATTGAAACTATTGGTGCCAAAGTTGTTGTTTCAATTTGGGATACAATTATATTGGCTGAACTGGAAAAAAGAGCATTCACCTATTCAAGGTCAATGATATCTACAAAGTTACAGTCCCTTGATGGTGGTGAAAAGGCAAAGGTTGTGTGGGCTAGTTTTGATGAAGGCAAAGTTAAACTTCTTTAGCTTTTTGAGTTGAGCTAACCCCTACTTTCTTGTATCGTTCTGCGGAGTTTATGGGTGGAGTGTTCCTTCCTCCAAAAAGGTTAGAAGGAACCTTGATCGGAAGTTTTGGTTTGGTTTTGATGTATCTTCCCTTTGGTTCCCTAGGTTTGTTCATGACAGCAGTAAAAAAAGAAAAACTACCATTGGGTTTGGGGGAACCTGCTATAACAAATGTGTGGGTTCTTACCTCTCGTCTTAAAGTTCCGCCGCCACCAAACTAGTGCTAATGTTCAAAAATGATCTACTTCCTAACTATTTTCTACCTTGAGACAACTCCCCGGCAACGACGCCAAAAATGATGGGTATTTTATATGTATTAATTCCCTCAATTAAATTTTCAAGTCGGGGTAAGCAAACTTAGGGTTGTGGCACAGTATGAGCCAAGGCAAAAATAAAATCCAATGGAAATATTGACTAGCTAAAGAGATGGTTTACCCTAGGGATCAACACTCTTTTTAATTTACAATTCTACTTTTTAAAGAGATTATTTTTAAAATCTATTTAAATAGCAAATTCTATGTAAAGAAAATTTTAACTAATGAGCTTCAAGAAATTCTAGAACTATAAATTATTTTACCTAAGTAGCTTTAAACAATCTAGGACTATAAAGTGTTTAATCTATCTCTAAATAAGCAAATAACAAGTAATTTATTTTAGAGCTATTTTAATCTATTCAATCTATCTTTAAATAAGCAAACAACAAGTAATATGTTTCTGAGTTGTTTGATCTATCTACCTCTGAATGAACAAGCAAGTAATCAATTAATCTGTCAAAAGTATATTTACAAGTGAACTCTATTCTTAAAGTAAAAACTCACAATTATTTCTATCTTGCAAAGAATAAAAACTAATCTACCTAACTAAAAGCAAGAGTGTTGTGATAGTATTCAAATTTTATGATTGCGTCTTCGGTGGCGAATGACATCACGATGGCATCTAACTACTAATGACAATTCAAGTGGAATTAACTCAATGCTAACTTCTACAGAGAAATGTAAAGTATGGATAAGGCAGTCTATAGAAAGTTTTGCCATCATAAAAGTAACACTAGATGTTCTTGGAATCCATGTGATCTTTAAACATTGTGTAAAAGAGCTTCAACATCAATCATTCACTCTATCACACAACTGTTGGAAATTACTCTGTTCAAAATCACTAATTCAAGCAAAGCTATAAACTCATAATTAACACTTAATCAGAAATCCTAATTCAGATTCATAACTAAGATAACAATGAAAATACTCTTGTGCAAACCTACAAACTCATCACTAATACTAATTAAAAATCATCATTCAAATTCATAACTAGGATTTCATTCAAAATCATAGCCTAATGTTAACTAAGCTACCATTGAAGAACATACTCAAAATCAACTAAGATGCTACTGGAAGTCATAACTCAAAATCCACTTCTATCCTATCATGTTGATGGTAAAAGCAAAATTAGAAAATAAAGTAAAGCTACAAAGAGTATTTGAAATCACAACTTGGTAAATAAACACTATCTAGATTAGTACTCTGTAGAGTGATTTACAGCTAGGGAGAAAAAGACATGACGTTATAATTAGACAACTTTTACAACCTGCAAACAAAATGTTAGGAGTCTAAATATCAACACACAACCATGGACGTCCACACATACTCTGTGACACACACAATTCAGAAAGTGATTTGCATATAAGAGAATATATACAGGGAGTTGAATTAGTCAAGCAATCTGAAATTAAAAGATACACACAGTGAGCCAGCAATTTAAAATTAAAAGATATACACAGTAAATAAGCAATTTTGAAATCGAAGAAGTATGAAAGGAAATCATACAATTGCAAATATATATTGATATAAGCAATCACTTGGACCATTGGTGGGCCCCCAGAAGGTCGTGGCAATACTTCAACGGGAAAATGTAGTCACTGAGTTAACGCAACATTGGCATTGATCATAAAAACAAAGTATACAACAAAATGGAGATAATGTCTGTGTATATAATAAATTCATGTCTTCTTCATGGCATAGGCAACAGTATTTATAGATTATTACAGAGCTTGAGAGGTCGACCACTGGAAGGGTCGACTCTCTCTAAAAACAATAAGTTCATTAAATTTGTTTTAACAGAAGCATCTTCCTTAATAGTCTTGTGTGCTCCACTTAGCGGCCACTGCAACTACCCAATCCTAGATGCGGCGGGCTCCATAGCTGGAGGGAACGAAGGGGAATAAAACCCATATCTCTTCTTCATCCAACAAAGCCTGTCTATGTGAAAATCACCAGCTCTTGTGCGCTCCAAGTGTCGGATCGAGTATTGGATAGAGTGTCGGACAAGGGACTGGATGGAGGACCGGATCGTGATTTCGACCTGTTGCAAGCAAACAAGAACATTAGATCTTCATAATCAATCAACTGAAGATGAATTAATCATAAAACCATTGCAAAAACGATGATTATACATACCTTGTGTGATTCCATGGCGAGTTGATGCATATAGCTTGATAATACCTTTAAAATGGCTAAATGAGAGCATAGAATATATATTTATCGTATGCAAAAAGGATTTGGCCATTGAAAAAAATAGTCAAAACACCAAACCAACACCTACTTACTGTTGTCTTTCTCTACTCTCGAATATAGATAATGCAAGCCTTTGAAGTCTTGTTGTGACCCACAACCAAACCCTTCTTGTTGGAGGACTCCAACCTGATCCTCTTCTCTACAAATACATGGATATAAATTGGACAACCCAAGATGCATAAATGACTCACCTTTGGATTCACACCAGTGAATGCCTCCTCTAGTGTCTTGTCCGCTAAAACCTTATGAGGACATCGGTTCTAGATGTAGATTGTTGTGTTACATGCCTCTTCCCAAACAAACATGGGCATGTCTTGGTCATGAATCATGGCCTTAGCAACCCCTATGATGGATCGAGTCTTCCTCTCTGCAACCCCCTTCTATTGTGGGTTGTATGGAACTATCATCTCCCTCTTGATTCATGCCTCCTTGCATAAACCCTAAAAATATTTGGAGGTATACTCTCCCCCATTATCCAATCTCAAGACTTTGACCTTCATCAATGTTTGGTTTTCAACTAGAGATTTGAACTCATGAAACCTACTAAATACCTCATCGTTGGTATTTAAGATGTAGATCCAATTCTTGTGAGAGAAATCATCAAGAAAGGAAACATAACACATGCTTCGTATTATTGATGCTACTGGCATCGAACCACGCACATCCAAATATACAAGGTCTAAAATCCCCTTAGAACTATGTTCACTTCTTGGGAAAGAAACCTTGGCATGATTTCCAAGCATGTACCCTCTACATACACCATGCTAACACCATGCTACTCAATATTGAACTCTAGAAGACCTGTGACTATCTTACTGAGAATAGGAAATTCCCTATGAGGCAGGTGCCCCATCCTCTTGTGTCATAACTCGTACAAGTTTACATTGTTATGCACCAAGTCTCGAACAGGTTCACCTTGCAACCAATACAAATTACCATCTCTAACCCCTATTCTCTGAGCTATATATGGGATAGATTCCTTCGATTTGATGAGAACTTGCTAGTTCTTAAACTCCACTACAAATCCCTTTTCTTCCATAACCCAAAATGAAAGCAAATTCTTCCTGAGACCCGGTACAAACAAGAAATCATCAAAATTTAAATAATAACCTGACTTGAGTTGGAAGGGAATAGTTCCAGCTCCTACTACTGGGTACTTGCAATCATCACCAAGCTCAACTTATACTCATGAGTTTTGTTTCTTCAAACTAGAAATTAATTGTCGCATTTATGTCATATGTTGAGATGCCCCATTGTCCACATTCCATGCATTCCTTAGAATTGCGCTATTAGAAAGGAAATATTCCAATTAGAAATCCTTCTCAAAATTAGCAACAAACTCATTCATCTAAGTTTATGCAATGGTTGATGCATGATTTTGTTGTTGCTTCCCTTTACCCTTTTTCTTATATGGACAATGTGATGGATAATTATCGTGATAATGACAACTGAAACACTCAATTTTATTCAAGTCCTTCTTTTCTGGTTGTGAGGTTGACTCCTCACTCTTTCCCTTACACTTCCTAGGTCCTTTACCTATGCCCTTATATTTCTAACCAAATAATGCTAGGTTTTCTTCACCATCCTCTTTACCGGACTTTTGCTCTATCCAAGTCTCCTCCTTGATATAGTCATCCCAAAGCCTCTCAAAGTTAAGAAGAGTTTCCCAAGGGAAAATACCTTTGACACATGGTTCCCATCAAGATGGGAATCCATTCAGTGCCATGTTCACTTGATCTACATCTTCAACCTTTTCCCCAACTGCTGCAAGTTGATCATGAATCTATGTGATCTTCATAAGGTAATTGGTGATAGTGTCTGATATGGTCATCACTATGGATCTTAGCTTGTTTCCCAATATCATCTTATTGTTTAT
>SNQJ01S0202245.1:4184-14827 GCA_010110895.2 Picea sitchensis | reverse complement strand
TTAGTTATATTTCCAACAATTGGTATCAGAATTGGTGCCTTTGATCAAAGGTAGATCCATAAGATTGAACATGACTAGTTATGAAGGGATTTCAACTAATAGAGCCCCTCTATTTGATGGAACACATTTTCCATTTTGTAAAATAAGGATGAGAACATATTTAATGTCTTTGGGTGCTGATGTTTGGGATGTCGTTGAAACTGGATATGTGAAGCATGTAGTCTTGGCCTCAAAATATGACAAGCTGGAGTTTAGATTTAATGCAAAATCAATGAATGCCATCTTCAGTGGACTTGCAAAAGTCTATTTTGTCAAAGTCATGCACTGTGATTCAACAAAATTTATGTGGGACAAGTTGATAAGTAGTTATGAAGGTAATGAAAAGGTGAAAGAGGCAAAACTACAGACTCACAGACTGAAATTTGAGCAGTTAAAGATGGATGAAGAAGAAACTATCAGTAAGTACTTCTTACGTATAGAATAACTCATCAACACTATGAAATGTCTAGGTGAAACGATAGATGAGCCTTTTCTAGTCGAGAAAATATTAAGATCTCTTCCTAATATATTTAACTCAAAGGTCTTTTCTATAGAGGAAATAATTGATCTCAAAATGTTGACACTAGATAAAATTCTCGGAACCCTAACTACTTATAAAATGAGAATCACCAAAAGTAAATCCACTACAAGAGAGTCATCCTTTAAAGAAGATAAAAACACAGACTCTGATATAGATGAGATTGAAGAAAATTTTGTGAGAAGACTGACGAAAGGATCAAGCAAATACAAAGGTAAACTGCCCTTCAAATGTTTCAACTATGATAAGATAGGTCATTTTACATCTAAGTGTCCTCACAAAATAAAGGATCGGACATATGATTATGAAGAGAAGCAAAAACACAAGAAGGTATATAAAGAGAATAATTTTAAGAAGAAAAGCCTTTGTTTAAACAATGATGACGATCCTTCAGATGATGAAAGCAGTGACTCGTCTATTGAAAGTAAAATAAATGATATCATGCTAATAGATTTAGACGACCTAAATAACGAAGATACAGGAAGTGAGTTTGTTGATTGTGAAGCAGTAGTATATCTTGAAGGATAACTTGTTAGTGCCATGGAAGAGATTGATAGACTCAGAGAAAAGAAAATAAAAGAAAAAYAGTTACTTCTCATGTATGAGAAAACARGCAATGAACCATTTGAATAAATTACTATGTTGAAGGTTAAGTTAGAAGAAGCTAAGAAGATTGAAGACATGAAGGAAGCCGATACAAAAGGTGAAAAATTGGAAGTTGAAGTAGTGGTCGTCAGAAAAGATCTAGATAAATTTCAGGCCTTATATCATTAGAATTTGACAAGTATTAAAGCCTCAGAAGGATTAGCCTCCATTCTAAATCAACAAACGAATTCAAAGTTGAAAGCCGGTTTGGGTTATGAAGAGGGATCAATTAGTAGTCATGCAAGCAACAAAGAATCCATCAAGTTTGTCAAATCTACAACCATTGACAACAATAAACCTACAGAAACAAAGGAAGATAATCAACCACCTAGGAGGAGTGAAGAAAAAGGTACAAGAACTGAATCTATAAAACAAATAAATAATACACCCTTTTCTCAAGGAAACCATCAGCATGGAAGAAGTCGACCAGCTCAAAGAAGACAACCATTTTCCAGGTACAAAGATTTTTTCTATGGATATTGCTTTTACTGTTCTCACTTTGGCCACAAAGCTGTAAATTGTTCTTTAAGATTGAGACATGAGCAATCAAGATTTCCAAGGGATTAATATCTTCCACAACAAAGAATGAGACAACCAAGTGACAAACAACCACATACTGCAAATCATGTGATGGCTAGGAAAAATGCACAAATTAAGCATAAAAATCGTTATGATCCTTTATTCAATGAACGAGAATGCTACATTTGCCATAATTATGGACATAAAACTGCAGACTGTCAATTAAAGAACTATAAGCTAGATTCAAATCAATGAGCTGAAAACGTCAAGATTTGGAAGAAGAATGAATATAACAGGTGTGGATTAGTATTTTCATCTCAAAGACAAAATAACCCCTAGTATATTGACAACGGATGCTTCAGTCATATGAAAGGTGACAAAAATAAGTTCCTATCACTCAAAGAAAGTAAATCAAGAAGTGTGACTTTTGGAAATGATGCTCCAGGAAAGATAAAAGGTAAAGGTATAGTAAGCTTAAGTAATGGAAGAAGCAAAGCTCAAGATGTGTTATTTGTTGATGGTTTAAAGAACAATATTCTTAGTGTCAGTCAGATGTGTGACAGAGGATGTGAAGTCACTTTCACTGCCAAGAATTGTAAAATAAAAACAGTGAACACATGAGAGTTGATTGCAAAAGGGGTTAGAACTAAAAACAATGTCTATATTATGAAGGAAGATAAGGAGAAATGTCATTTAATCAAATTGGATGAAAGTTGGTTATGGCACATAAGGCTTGGGAACCTGGATTTTGATCATATTGTTGAAATGAATAATGAAGGTGTTGTGAAAGATTTTCCAAGAATATCTAAGCCTCATAACTCTGTATGTGAATCCTATCAAATGGGGAAGCTGACTCGTGCTCATTTCAAATCGAAGAGTCTCACATCTTCAGAGAAACTTCTTCAACTTGTTCATATGGATCTATGTGGACCGTCGTGAAAGGAAGGAACTGGAGGAGAACATTACATTATGTTGGTCATTGATGACTTCTCCATACTTACATGGGTTTCCTTTCTGAGAGAAAAATATGATGTGTTTGAGAAATTCAAAACGTTCAAGGCATTAGATGAGAATCAGACATGAAGCAATTTAAAGGAAATTCACTCAGACAAAGGAGGATAATTTATGTCAAGATATTTCAAATAATTCCATGTCAAACATGGAATTGAAAGAGAATATACTATTATGGGTACTTCCCAACAAAATGGAGTTGTAGAATGCCAAAATAGATCAATTTAGCAGATGGAAAGGGCCATGATGAGTGAAATGGGCATTTCATAAACCATCTGGGTGGAGGATTTTCACATGGCTGTTCATATTCTGAACAAAGTGCATCTAAGTCCGAACAATGATAAAACTCCATATGATTTGTGGTTTGGTTGACCTGCATCAATCAAGCACTTCAAAGTATTTGGAAGTAAATGCTACATCAAAAATAATGATGCTGATCTGGGAAACTTTGATGGTAGAGCTGATGACGGTATATTCTTAGGATATGCAATGAACAATAAAGGATACAAATGCTTTAACAAAATAATGCATAAATTAGTAGACTATATTGATGTTCGAATTGATGAAGAATCTCCTGTGAAAGATCAATAAAGAATAAGCACTGAGTCAGATGAAAAATATGAGGAGAATAATGAAAACGAAGAACAAAAAATCTCATAGTCACAAGAAGATGATGAATTAGTAGGAGAAGAGACACCCAGACAAGAAGAGTTAGGACAACAATAAACATCAAATCCTTCCTCCAGAATTACTGAAAAGAATCATCCTGAAAGTCGGATAATTGGTGAGAAAAACAAAGGTGTAGAAACCAAGAGAAGGATAATCAAAGACACTGAGCAATCACATATAGCCTTTATATCCATTATGGAACCCAAGAAATTTAATGAATCTAGTACAGACGTAAATTGGTTAAAATCAATGAATGAGGAACTGGATCAGATTGAAAAGAATGACACTTGGGAACTCGTTCCTAGGCCAACAAATAAAAATGAAATAGGATCCAAATGGGTCTACAAAAATAAGATGAATGAGAAAGGAAATATTGTAATAAATAAGGCTATATTGGTCTACAAAGGATATGCTCAAATAGAAGGAATGGATTTTGATGAAACATTTGTGCTTGTAGAAAGATTAGAAGCTATTAGAATGTTTCTTGCCTATGCTTGTCATAAACAGTTTAAAGTCTATCAAATGGATGTCAAGTCAACTTTTCTAAATGGATATCTAAAAGAAGAAGTCTATATGGAACAACCAAAGGGTTTCCAACTGTCAGATAACCCTGACTTTGTCTGCAAGCTAAAGAAAGACTTATATGGGTTGAAACAAGCTCCTCGTGCCTAGTATTACAGACTGAATAAGTATATTCAAGACAAAGGGTTCAAACGAGGAACATTTGACAATAATCTATATATCAAAACAAAGGATAATTATTTTCTCATTGTGGTGGTCTATGTAGATGACATCATCTTCGGAAGAAATAATTCTTCATTGGTACAATGGTTTGCTTTTGCCATGCAGACTGAATTTGAAATGTCTATGATAGGGGAACTGTCATTTTTTCTTGGTTTGCAAATTACTCAGAGGTCTGAAGGAATATTTATTTCTTAGGAGAAATATCTAAGAGAAATGTTGAAAAGGTTTCAAGTGGAATATTCTACACCTGTGAGCACACCTATGGTCAGTTGATGAAAGTTAAGCAAGGATGATGACTCACCTGATGTTGACTAGAGTTCATGTAGGTCTATGATAGGCATCCTATTATACATCACAACATCTCGTCCAAACATAATGAATGTTGTTGGAATGGTAGGAAGGTATCAATCTGCACCTAAATAGAGTCATTTTCTCGCTGTCAAAAGAATATTCAGATACTTGAAAGAAATAATGAACTATGTCCTATGGTATCCTAGGAATCAAAATTTTCAATTATCAGTCTATTCAGATGTTGATTGGGAAAACTTCATCGATGAAAGGAAAAACACGAGTGGATGTGCATTCTTCTTAGGACATTCTCTTATAGCATGGTTGAGCAAGAAGTAAGGTTCCATTTTTTTATCGACTACAAAATTTGAATACATTGCAGCTGCCACTTGCTGTAACCAAGTATTGTGGATGATTCAAACACTTGCAAACTTGGAGGTAAAGTATACTACACCAATCCCAATTCATTGTGATAATACTAGTGCAATTAGTGTGTCAAAGAATCATGTCTTCCACTCCAAGACCAAGCATATACCCATCAAGTATCACTTCTTGAGGGAATAGGTAACCAACACTATTGTTTCTTTGCATTATATTCCATCCAAAGATCATATTGTTGATATCTTCACTAAACCGCTTGCAAAAGATCAGTTTGAGTATCTACTCCAGAAGTTGAGCGTGACCCTGTTATCAAGTTAAAATAGTCTATCTGATTAGGGGGAGAGTGATAATAGTATATCTAATTAGGGGGAGAGTGCTTATTATATTTTTGATCAGGGGGAGAGTAGAGTCACTCTCATTTTTCTTTGACATTGATGTCAAAGGGGGAGAAAAGGTGTGGTCTGGATGTTGTAGTTGGAGGTCTAAGCAGAATAGTGCAACCTTTCAGGGTTGGCACCAATGCCAAAGGGGGATATTGTTGGAATTTTTTACAGGAAGAGTGTGCTTGCTATTGATGGAAATAACAAAAACAACGATGGAAAATAGGAAAGAAGCGATGAGAGTTCGAATATTCAGACTTTGGAAGATATGCAAGGAGTGCATAGATACACAATTCGACTCAATGTCAAAGTGACTCTTTAAGGAGTCAAAGGAGAAGAAGGTGATAAATCTCAGGAGGAAGAGTGACAGTGGCCATTGGATCACTGATATAGAGCACCAGCAACCATCCAATCAAATCAAGGTGCACGAGCCTTAACGCTTTGCACACATAGGAGAGAGAACTTACCAAAGTTATGAAGTCCCAAATTAATTTGAGACCATTCATCACCAAGAGGAGAATATGGCTTGTTGATTGTCGGAAGATACGTGTCAATAGACCGTGAGTTTAGGAGGGAGAAAAGTTTGGGATTTGAAATCCCTGAAGCCCAGAGATCCGGAAATCTAGAGTAAATTCCAGTGGTCAGATCATTCTAAAGTGGAAGGATATGATACGTTTGAAGAAGGGCATGCTAATATCATTGGTCGATAATCAGACACTCAGATCTACAGTTGATAGGGTATATCGGACCCCCCCCAACCTTTCTTCCTTTAACCATGGGGGGGGGGGTCCAAGTTGGTGGAATTTCCCATGTGGGACCCTCATACGTGTCACCTTCTTGTCAACTCGGACCCCCCTCTGAGTAAACCACCAAACCACTCATACATACCACCTCCGCGCTCCAATGTCACACTCCACTATCCGCTACACGTCACACTCCACTACCTGCCTCCACACTCCACTACACTACCTACACATCACACCCATGTCATCAAAGACACGTGGCACAATTAGATAATGAAAAGTGTCAAGCTGAAATTGGCATTTCAGGATCGTGCAAATCATGAATCTGAGTGACTCGTGGTAGACACTTGGTTCATGCCACGTCATCAAGTGACAAAAGCAAGTTACATCACTATGGGAGTTTCACTTCGAGAGTTTCACCACCAGCAGATGCCTAAAGTCCCGAAGTCCTGAACACTGAAGTCTCGAAGAGGACATGTCGTCCGATATGAAGATCACTTCGGGTGCATTCTCAACCATTGATAAAAATACAATGGAAGGATAGCGTAAGTAGAATAGTCGAAGTGTCGAAGTAAATGGTGGCCATCCATCATAATGATTGATTAAGTCCTATCCAACAGACTTAAGCAGTGAAAGGATACGTGTAAACTGTCCAGTTTGTTCACACAGGTGTCTGCAGATCATCGACTCTAGAATATTGACATATGAAGGAAACGGGAGTTTGAGAATTGAAAGTCCCAAAGGCCGGACTCATGGAGGAGATCCTTATCGTAGATTCAGGGAGACATGTGTCAATATATATTCCACTCCGGAAGATTTTCATATGGGAAAAACGAGATTTGAGATTTGAAACTCCCAAAGACCGAAAGGCCAGAATCAATCGTAGTCGTTGATTTGGAAGGAATCTATGTGTTGACGAATCGTGGAGATATGGGATCATGCGTGGAAGGAGGAAAGGAAGGTAGATAGTAGTCGTTGACTAAGTGGCATCACCAAGGGATTGGATATCAACGGTCATGCTCAATTGCAGGGCCAAAACATGCTCGGGTCTTAATTTTTCTTGAGCAGGACACAATCGAAACCACGGTTTTGGAGAAAGGACACATGGAGGCTCGAGGTAAATTGCAGGGTGAAAAGTAGTTTGATTCAAGCCAAATTTGGACGCACTCACAATCATGTGGTCACATGAGATAATTTCCCAAGTTCATATCGAAAAACAGAGCTATCACTCATTAGACCAACATTGGGAAGCGCCTTTTGAATAGGCGTGTGGTCACCGTCGGTGGTCACGTGAAGGAAGGGGCTTAGAAGCCAAATAAGACAAAATGACTGACTGTAAATTCCAGAGAAGACAAAGAGTTGCAACTGCCAAAGAATCCAAAGAATCTGTGGATAACGGTCACTGATGATGAACAGATTCAACATAACTGCCAGAGAAGACAAAGAGTTGCAATGATGATCATGCAGAGGACTTGGCATGAGAAAGACATGCAGAACAATGAAGAGAGTGTGTTTTTTCTATAGTTTTGGATGGGGGTAGAAGGATATGTAGTGGATGACCTGAAGTGAAGATCAGTGACGCAACGCATAATATGTAGGGGCAACACAGAGCATAAAAGGGAGAAGATAAGATGAACAGAGGAGTTGTGCATAGGAGGAAAAGGAGCTAAGCATTGAAGCAGAAAGTTGAAGAAGTGGAACATATCATAGAAGTTGAAGAAGGCAGAGGAGACATGGAGCAATAACAGACCATATTAGAGACAAATCGAGTAAGTAAAGTTTTGTAAGATTCAATCAAGGTGGTAGGGTGGTGCTAGGGAGGATTGTAGTCCTCTAAATTCTAGTTGGTGCTAGAAGATATTCTGGGAGTTGGTGCTTCCATCTAGTTGGTGCTAGAGAAATATGAGAGTTGGTGCTCTCTGCAAGTTGTAGCTTGCTATCAGAGGTTGCAGCCTCATATTTTGTTTGGTGCTCAAAGACTATGATGTACATGAAGGTTGGAGCATGATTGACATCTGAAGAAGAAGAGGGTTTCTCCCTTTATGGGTTTCCTCATGAAAATATGTGTCTGTGTATTCTATGTGATTAATCAAATATTGTATATCTATGCATGTTAAGTTATCAATAACACATTAATCTAGAAAGATTCATAAAAGAACAAGAAAAGTTTCAAGCTTATATTATAACTGATTCACCCCCCCTGTCAGTTATATTTCCAACAACTTGGACTATTTTTTTGGCATGCTTGGGAAAATGCTCAGACCACTACTGCTTTTTTAGTTCTGAACTTGGATGATTATCTCCTTTTTTTGAAATTTTGTACAAGATGATTATGGTTATAAGCTCTTTTCCCCTTTTTGGGGTAGTGTTGGTGTGGTGCTTTTTGTTTCTCTTCCTTGGGGATTGAAGGGATGAAACCCATCATAATGCCACAGACATCTACAGTTGTAATTTTGTTATCTATAATAATAAAATTACCAACTTTTTTTCCTTGAAAAAAAAAACATATTATTATATTGAATGTGGAGTTATAGATGTTTTCTTACTCAACCTTCCTCTTCCTTTTGTATAAGTCCTTGAGAATTATCTACCTCAAATTAATATTCTTACATAAAGTTCACTTAATTTAATTAATTTATATACACTATAAATATTATATTACCATTAATATTTGAATATAGATCATCATTCTAAACATTGTCACATCATCTCAACCACTACATCAAAATCCAATAATCTAAATATTATCATAAAATTATTTATGATCAATTTTTTCCGTTTTTTTTTGTTGTTGAAAGGTGTTTTCATGCATTCATAGATAATAATAATAATAACAATAATAATCTAATTTTAAGGTCACGCCCAAGTTAAACACCAAATTGGTGTATGAGACCCCCTTGTTTTTGGTACAAGGGACCCCCTCAACACAATGATTTGAGTGCTAAAGTTTATGGAGTTGTACATACCATACCCCTACACTTAGTGCAAACTCATTATCATTAATTACAACACTTGACCCAACAAAAATATCGACTAAAATATGCAACAATGATGATCAACTCAAAAAATCAACATAAAACATAAAATACTTAATCACTTAAACTAATCCACCAAGTACTTTTATAATAAATTATGTCTTAATAACTTAAAATATTCCAAACACAAGTTATTTACTTTTGTAACATTCTTATATAAACAATATTTAATAATAACAACATAATCATCTTTCCATTTTGAAAATGATAACACTATTTTTATTTAAATCATAATTTCATCATTGGCCTTGTTATGCATCAATTAAAAGAATTGAAAAAGAAACTTCTTTTTCACCTAAAATATATGATCTTTCCCTGATCTTTCCCTTGTGCCACTTGGACCCATATGTTTCACTATACATTTTTATTGTTTTTTTAATTTCATTGAACGTAAACAACTTCTTTGTAGCTTGTGGGTGTTCATATTTCCTATGTGCCACCTTG
This sequence comes from Picea sitchensis, assembly GCA_010110895.2. Lineage (NCBI taxonomy): Eukaryota > Viridiplantae > Streptophyta > Pinopsida > Pinales > Pinaceae > Picea > Picea sitchensis. Next base: position 5,391 of record SNQJ01S0202245.1, on the reverse strand, counting down.
TATCACAAGTTTTCCTATAATTTTTCATTTTTTTTTTCATTCAAAGTGCATTCTTAATAAATATATCTGTAAAACAAAATGTTGATGTATTTTGTAAGTATATGATAGTGTGATAATGATATTAATACTATACTTTATATCTTACATAGCTTAGTTTTGAATGTATGTTTTCATATTAATATAATAATATTTTAAAAATCATTTTATTGTATAACTTGAGTGGGTTTAATTGTTAAGAACACGTGTTTCCTTTTCAGAGGTTATAAGTTCAAATTCAGGGGTAGGGTATGTACACATTTATAGACTTTAGTAGTCAAATATTTGTGTGGAGGGGGTCCCTTGGCCCACAAACAAGGGGGTCTCATACACCAATTTGGTGTTTGGTTTGACCATGACCTTAAAATTTGATTATTATTATTATTGTATATATATTTAATTTTGAATAGAATTAGATTCTTCTCCATCTTAAAATTAATCAATGTCTTTAAAATTCTAATATATGCATGTCAAGTTCTTAATTATTAAAAAAAAAAACTATTATTGGTGCAATAAATAAATTTTAACTATGTCAACATAGTTTTGTTGTGTTAACACTTTGTTGATGGGCGAAATTGACCATCTGTCAACTGGAAGAGCGAGTCTGGTCTGGGGTTGTCTAAATAACCCAAGCCATTTGGTGTAACTCATTCTGATGGGTTTAATGGATCTGTTAGCCAATCTAAGAATCCTAAAAGAAACGAATAAAAGAGAGGAATAACTAACTAATTACTAAACACACTATATATATATGTACATATGTTCAAATGCAACTATAGTAGTTGTATTTAAGCATAAGATATACAAGTATCGTTTATTTACATGATTTACAAGATGCAAGTTTTAATCGAAACTTACGAAAATCGATGTGAAAAATGATTACTTCTAGGAAGCAGATAAAGAAAGCACATAAAAATATTTATTGTTTTTCTTTTGTAAATTTAAATAATCTTGTAAAAAAAAGTTAATGAAACATGAACATGTGGATAGTCAAAGTTGAACCATACATTCTAGTTTCAATGATATGTAAATGACAGAAAAATACAAAGAAGCTATCATGTCAATGAATTAGTGAGGTGTATCCAAGCATCTACATGAGTGGTGAACATCCAACTTCCATGTCCAAGAGAGAAATCTGCAATGAATCTTATGACTGTTCTAAATAGATTCA
>SNQJ01S0202244.1:0-15944 GCA_010110895.2 Picea sitchensis | reverse complement strand
TTAAAAGGAGATCAAAATTGAGAAGACACAATTAACACAATTTACAGAAGAACAAGATTGAGAACTCAAACTATATCTATGGTTGTTTTTCATCTATGTAGTAGAATGTTTATTTCACTTCCATGTTTATGTTTATAAGTTGTTTTCTTATATTCAAGATTATTTTATATTAATATCTTATTCCATAATTTTTTTAGTCTTAAATCTAATCACTTCAATTTGATAATTTGAAGTAAATCTTTTCATAAATTACACATTGTATATAAGAAATCATAACATTCTCATTTTTATTATTAATAATCAAAATTAATTTATGTCATATAATCAAAACACAAAACCTATACTTCTAAATGAGAAAACACTTTCATTATCAATAATCAAAATTAATTTTCATCAAATAATCAAAATTTATTTTAGTCAAAACAATAGTAAAGATGCCCTTTTTAATGAAACAAGCTTCCTTATGTGAGAATCTCAAAGGAGAATTTTAAAAGATAAAGCAATTTGATAATTTGAAGTAAATATTTTAATAAATTACACATTGTACATAAGAAATGACAACATTCCCATTTTCATTATTAATAATCAAAATTAATTTATGTTTTATAATCAAAACACAAAACCTATACTTCTTAGTGAGAAAACATTTTCATTATCAATAATCAAAATTAATTTCCATCAAATAATCAAAATTTATTTTAGTCAAAACAATAGTAAAGATGCCCTTTTTAATGAAGCAAGCTTTCTATTTCAAAGGACAATTTTAAAGGATAATCAGAATATTAAAAACTTGAGGGGAATAAATACAAGGTTTTCACCCAAAATAAAGGAGATTGTTTGATGGGGCTTAGTCAAATGTAAGATCATTTTAATTGGAATATCTTCATGGTTCCAATTAAAAACATTAATATGAAAAGAAATCACATAACTTTAGGGGAAAAAATACAAGGTTTTCACTCAAAATAAAAGAGAATATTTAATAGGACTTAGTCAAATGTAAGATCATTTTAATTGCAATATCTTCATGATTCCAATTAACAATATTAATATGAAATCTTCTCTAAAATTACTTGGACATTCCCATTGGCCCTTGGGCATTCCCATTGACCCGTTTAGAAATATTGGCCCGTTTAGGATATACAAATATTATGTAGAAGACATGTATGTGGGGATAACTTTTACCTAAAACCTATCAACCACAAAACAAAACTTTGTCAACCAATACCACTGTCTCAACCAATGCCATTGTCTACTTTGCTCTCCATCTATCCCCTTCCTCCTATAGAAAAAGAATCCCAACAATCTAGTAATTATGGTTAAGAGTCTAAATTCTTGCCCTCCGTCGTCAATCAGGGTTCAAGTCTCAGAGCTCATCATGTCGTTGCTCGTAGTCTTCACGGGTACCATATTCCTCGATCCCCATGCATTGTTCACAGATTAAAGCATCAAAAGGCATTTAAATTGAGTGGATAAAGGATTCAAACATTGGCCCATCTATATCTCCCTTCATCCCATTTAGATACACGCAATCTAATATATGCTCATGTCCAAGATTCCATGCGTACCAGGTGCATTGTCTTCCACTGTGGTGGTACAGGTTTCCTCCTGAACTGGCTCTGCATGAATGTATTCAAGCTTGCCTTGCCCTGTCACATTACCTCTAGCATGCTAGTGATCTGTCCTTTCTCCACTTGCAGTGATAGTCTAGGGGTTTTACGTGGCCATGTTGATATGCATGTTGTTACATTTTTTATTGTGATGTTTAGTGTCAATAAAAATGAAATAAGAGTTGTTCTCGAGGTGTAGGACAGTCAGAGTTACCTGTTAGAAATTTGTTGGGACAAAAAATTCAGTCATGTTAAGGGTTGGTGTGGCTCAGGTCAGGTGCTATCCTTGGTGATTTTGACGGGTTAGATGCTCTTGAGTCGAGGTTTCCAACTTATATGTTGCCCCTAGTTTTTCAACCACATGTTAGTCCCGAAGGTCACACTTAGATGCTGCCCCCGGTTTCTCAGCCATAGGCTAATCCCGCAAGTCACACAACAAACTAGCAAAAAAAAATGAAATAAAAACTAGTGCACAATTTTCCAAAATTAAATGTGCATGCCAATTTAAATTCTCCTTTATAAATGCATGTCTGGCATGGCATGATTTGGTGCATGGCACTTACTACTGAGTTTGACCTCCACTTATGTTTTTCTTTTGATTTGATTTTGTAATGGCTAAGCTCATGAATCAAACAAAACTCCGTGCTTATTTGGCATTCCTGAAAACTCCGTGCTTATTTGGCATTCCTGAAAGGATCAAACACTCTCTAGCATGTATCAAAAATTTTCAGAAGACTGCAAAATCACATCCTTGAAATTCCCTTCATCCTTGATTTTCCCAGCTTTGTGATCACTTTTAGTTTTGGTGCACAGTGCACCTTTACTACTTGTAGAAAATTTGTAAAGAATCAGCAGGAAATTAATGCCCAAATAAATAAAAGCAAAAGTTTTCAGAATTGAAGGTTCCCTGGAAAGACAGGTTCAACAAGGTTTTGAGAAGTGTAAAAAACAGGTTCTTCTTCAGTTTCCAGGAGCACATGGTGTATGTATTTGCACTTTCTTGATTACTAAAACTCAATGAGATTAAACTACAATTAGCTATAGAATATCAAGAAGATATATATGAGCATTCTCTAGGTATTTAGGTTGCCAATTAACCATAGGAGAGTTGATGCTTGTTGTGTAATCTTGATGCCCTTATAGATGATGGGTAATTTTGATGTCCTTATAATCTGAGCTTATTTTGATGCTTTTATAATATGAGCTTAAGACAAAAACAAGTGTAAAGTATGATAAATAATTATTTTTAAAAGATGTTTTGTAAAGGTAATTCAAAAATAAATATAGTTTGTTAATATTTAAAGATAGTTTATAAATTTAATTAAAAAATAATGGTAAAGTATGATAAATAGTTATTTTTTAAGATATTTTATAAAGTTCATTCAAAAATAAATATAGTTCATTAATATTTAAAGATAGTTTATAAAGTTAATTCAAATGTAAATATAGTTTATTGAATTAAATGTAAATATAGTTTATTGAATTAAATGTAAATATAGTTTATTAAGATATTAAGAGACAAAATAAATTAAAATTTTATATTTTTTAATATTAATATAAATAAAAAAATTGATACATAATTTATTTGTGGTTAATAACTATTTTTTAATTTTAATAAATTAAATGGCTGTTATGATAATATAAAAAATATTTATATGATTTTGTATATGTTAACAATATAATGTGATCATGTTTTCATAATAATAATAATCAAAATTATATTATTTTTAAAATAATGAAATTAATAACATATGTATTAGTGATTGAGAAGATTTTGTAATTTATATTGTTTGTTATGAAGTTGTCACAATATCATTCTTTCTAATCTTTTAAGTCATCAAAACTATAATGATTTTATAAAGTTTTTTCTAATGTTGTTTTAGTAACATTCTAAAAAAGTCCAAGTAATCTCTTACTTCTCTATGTTGATAGAACAATCTTAGTCTCAATGGACATTAACCACTATCATCATCAAAACAATTTAATTAATGATTAATTAATGATTTATTACTATAATTTATCCTATAACAATAATACAAATAATATTGATATGATTTACAATATAATTGACCATATAATATTATTATTATATATGATTACATATTCAATTGTAAATCATTATATATAATATTTAAAGATGGATTTTTAAATGATAAATAATTTTAAATAGGTAAAAAAAATTAATTATAGTTTAGTATAGGGGATAACATGTAAAAAAATTAATAATTATTATTACAATATATTAATATTTTTTATAAAAAATTAAAATTAGTATATATTTATTTTGCATTTATTAATATTAGTGAAATTATGCATGTGGGTGTAGATCATGTGAGGCCACTTGATCAAACTTATGAATGTGTTGTGCTTGGAGCATGTGTAGTTACACCTAGAGGTTATAGTGGTAGTAGTTAGAATTGACAGGTGTCACACGAATTAGAATTGACATCATATTAATATTTACAAATCACGTAATGTTTTGTACAAAACTCCAAAAGTTTCTATATAAGATGATTTTTTTTCTATAGAAGACATAAAGTTTGGGGTTAAGAAGCTTGCAAACGGTAAACTAAGGACATTGGGGTTTACCAAGTTGAACTATTAAAAATTGGAGAGCCTATTATGATCCCTCACATACATAGGCTCTTCAATTTAGAAATCAAGTAAGGGATTCCCTAAGCCTTGGAACCAAAACCTCATTGTACATATTTTTAAGAGTGGGGATAAAAATCAACCCTCTAATTATAGGACCACTATGATTAACCCCATTTTATCCAAACTATATGGAAGTATTTTGGAAAACAAGATAAGCATATTGCTAGAAATCCACAAAAAGAGAGCTAAAGTTCAGGTTGGTTTTAGAGGTTATCATTCAACTGTGGACCACCTTATCATGCTTAGGATCACTGAAAAGGAATGCCGCAACAATAAAACCAATCTCCTTTGTTGTTTCATTGACTTTAGGAAAGATTTTGACATTATGCCTAGGACCAACCTTTGGAATAGGTTAGAAGCACTAAAATTTCCCTCTAGGCTAAGAGATGTTGCAGTAAGGTTGTATGAGAACGTTATTGCCAAGTTTAAGAGCACTGAAGGTTGGTCAAAATAAATTAACTAGGGTATAGGATTCAAGCAAGGTTTTCCCCTATCCCCTACCTTTTTTGGCGTTTACATTGACAAGTTAGAATATTATTTGGAAGTCATAGGTTGTGTTGGACCAACTCTTTCTAGTATAATAATCATCCTTCTTCTCTCTTTCGATGATATTTTCTTATGGCAAGGAATCCCTATGACCATAGTAAAAAGCTTAGAATACTCAAGTACTTCTACTCTGGTACAAGTATGACTGTGAACACTAGAAAAATGAAGGTTATGATCATTAAATCCAACAATATCACCTACAATAATTTTGTATTTGACAACAATATATTGGAAGAAGTGCCTTCGTATAAGTATCTTGGAATTGATATTCATCACAAACTCAATTGAAACTATAGCATTGAGAAAATCATAAATGGAGGGTGGAAAGATTATTATGGGCTTGAAAATAAGTGTAAGTTAGTAGACCTTTGGCTATGGGATAAGAAAAAAATCATCTTTGAGACTCTTGTCACTCATGTTATCTTATATGGATGTGAAGTTTGGGGATGCAATATCTCTCAAGAGTCCTAGAAAAATATAGAGCATATCCAAAAGAATTTTATAAATTATAATCTCAAAATTAAGGACAATACACCCAAAACAAAGTTACCAACGTAATGAGAAATGTGACCTCAAAACGAGAACTCCGGCCCAAAAAACCCATATTTTTGCATAAAAAACATCAAAATCAACCCCCAAATCAAAAATTGGTGCTACTAGTAGCACCATTTTTTTAAACGGGATCAAAATTACAACATTTTTCAAACATGGTCTTCAAAATTCAGACAGTAACTCGGAAAAACCTTAAAATCAACACCTAAAAAAGTATATATGTTTTTTTTTTCAAAACGTTAAAATTTTAGATAATTTGAAATCGTATTTTTAGTAGTTGGTACCATTAAAACCAAAAACTCAAAATCAACCATCAAATTGAAAGGTACTGCTACCGGTAGCACCCATTCTAAAATTGGGGGTATGAAAAAGACACATTTTTATAAAGTGGTGAAAGAACTCATCATTATTGTAAACAAAATCATAAAATCAATCCTTAAATGCTTACTATCACTCAAAGCACAAGGTAATACATAATACCATGAAAATATCACAATATACTTTTAAAATTCAACGCCACTTTTTAATATTTTTTTTACTTTTAATAAAAAAAAGTAAATACAAGTTGCATTGAATGAAACATAAATTATTTCATAAAATTATTGTTATATTGGCCATATTTAGAACATATGAGCTAATAAATTTTATTATATTATCCATAATCAAAACAATAATCCATAAAACATAAAAAAAAAGATTCATAACTTCATGTAAGATCATATGTAAGTTCAATGCTCATTTCTAGTTACCATATGATGCAGGAGCATCGCCAACTCAGCAAGCGAGCCAACACACTAAGCGGAAATCCGCTGGAAAAACAAACCCAAATTTTTGAAAAGTGCTTTGGGATTGTAGCGCAAGCCTTTAATGAATCCTTTATGAAGGAGCGCCTTTTGTATGTTGTATCAGACCTTGAGCCATACGCTCTTGTCTGAAATAGATAGGAGGCATTTAATAGATTTAATGCAGGTAGATAGGATTTTATTTCTAGATTAGACAGTTTTAGAGTTCGAGAGGGAAAACGGATATAGACACCCTCCATTGTATCATTGTAACATTAGCAGCATTCAAAAGAGAGAGCAAGCAGAGAAAATTGTAAAGAACACCCATGTACAGACATTTGAATTAATAGAAGAAAGTTCTGGTTCAAATTCATGGCTGGTGTTGTTTCTCTGTGTATATTGGTTATATGCTCATGAATGTTTGTTCTTTAGTATGCATTTGTTTTGTATATGTTGTGCATGTGATTTCAGGGTTTAACTGAAGTCTGAAAGAGAGATGGAATGAGTTTCAATTGTTTCTCTATCTGAGCCAGGAGATTCCTGCAAAGAGTGCAGTTGAATTCATCCGCAAAGAGTGCGTTGATGAAGGCTCAGTAGATTAGCTTTTGTTCTTATTCACCCAGAAGTCAAGTTGGGTTGTTGCGGCCGTACAAGGGGTGTACAGGTTGAAGGAAGAAGTCTCAATTGTTAATTTGAGCAAAGGAAGCTAAAAGACTGCTGTTGCAGGAAGTGCGCAGAGTCTGAAAGATTCAACACTTGAAAAGCTGTTGAATGTCGAGCGTGAGGAGTGCACGCAAGCTCAGAAGGAATAGTTCCTTTATGATATAGTTGAAGGAGAGCCCAGGAGGTTTGGGTCGAGAGAAGTTCGAGCAGAAGAGGCAAGGGTAAGTGTCCGAGGATAAGTTCGGAGAAAGGGAGCCTTAGTCATTTCAGAGCAATCTCACGGAGGAGAATTGATGGTCAATATTCGCAGACGGAAGCCGCGAAGTCCCGTCGACCGATTGATCTCAAGAGAGTTGCGCTGGGTTTAAGCCTGAAGGAGTAGAGTAAGATCCCAGAGATTTGGAATTTGGGATATCGGGGGTTCCGTGTTCGTGGAACTCTTGTGGAAAGGAATCGCGATCCGCGATTTCCCAAAAGATCCTCGACCGTCGATTTCAGCGGGGATACGTGGCAAGGGATCCCAAGGATCATGAATTAGAGAGTCGGGATTCCGCGACAAGAGCCTTGTAAGCAGGAATCGCGATTGGCGATTTCCCGACGTGATCAGAGCCGTTAATCTGTGGGACGTGTCCAGGGATCTGGAAGAGTCGGGGTTCGGCGTTTCGGGGTTCTCGCATACAACGAAATCGCGACAGGAGAAACCGCGATTTCGCGAAACGCGACGGGTCCCACAGTCACACTGTCTCGGTGGAGGACAGGTGTCGGGAGGTCAGCCTTGTAGGGAAACGGTGACAGGTGGCATCGGCATATCGTGAGCTCGGAGGTTCGCGAGTGGGAGCCACAAAGATTTGCATCAAAGCTTGCGAGGTCGCGAGAGGCGATACTTCGGCAACCGTCGATTTGCACGTGGGGCCACAGAGCACAATAAAGAAGGACAGGTGGCATCGGAAGTCGGGGATCGGAGATCTCAAATGCGTGAGTTCCACGCATTTCAATTTTGCGAACTCAAATTTCCGATAGGGAACGGACTGTGGTCTCATGGACTGGCAGGTCACGTGGGAAACGAGTAGCCGGAGGGGGCTGAGGAGCGAAGTTAAGTGCTATCGCGGGTCGAGGATCGGGAATCCTTGAGGCGAGTAACTCACTACCTCGTAAAGACCGATTTCGCGACGGGATAATTCCCGATAAGAGGCGAGGAAGGCGCGAAGTGAATATTCCATCGGGTTTCGGGGATTTGAGACCCGAGTGCAGGAATCGCAATCTTGCGAGGTCCGATTCTCCGATAGACAAAGGGAGATCGTCAGGAGAGCATCCTGTGGGTGTGGAAAAGTCCCGATAAGGGATTTGGGAAGCACGTTAGCTCTTCGGGCCTAAGGAAGAGAAGGTCCTAGTGGTAGAAGACATAGCCTGGGTGGTGAGGTTCTGCGTCAAGTGGTATCAGAGTGGGATTAACTCTTTGTTTTCTGTGACAGAGAGAAAGGAAGATTTCACCATGCCACCAAGAAGAGAAAGATAGTCACCAGACCTAGAAGATAGGGAGGTACGAAGAAGAGGTAGGCCAGCAAGGAATCCAAAGATGGAAAGGCAGATACGCGATCTTAGAGTGAGATTGGAAGATATGGAAGCAGTGCAGAGACGCAGAGCAAATGCTGGAGATTTGAGTGACTCTGAAGGTGAAGTTGAAGCCGAACAACAAGGAGAAGTTGCAGCTGAAGATGCAGCCAATGAGCGGTTAATCAAGGCTATCGCTCGAATGAGTTCAAAGACAAAAATGGACATTCCAGTCTATGAAGGAAGTTTGGATGCATAAGAGCTTCTAGATTGGATTAGAGCTCTTGATACCTACTTCGACTATGAGGATATCGAAGAGGATAAAAATGTAAGGCATGCTGTCACAAAACTGAAAGGACACGCAGCATTATGGTGGGATGAGCTTCAAGCAGATAGACATTCCAAAGGCAAGCAAACGATCAAAAGTTGGGATCGAATGATTGCAAAGATGAAGGAAAAGTTCATCCCAAGTGATTATCAGATCACACTGTTTAGGAGAATGAAGAACCTGAGACAAAAGTTGATGACGGTAAAGGAGTATACCGAAGAATTTTATAAGCTCAATATCAGAGCAGGTCATCGGGAGAGCGATGATGAAAAAGTTTCCAGGTACATGAATGGCTTAAGATACGATATCCAGGATGAGATGAGTATGTCAACCGTCAGAATGATTGAGGATGCGTATCAGATGGCGTTGAAGGCTGAGGAGAAGCTAAGCCGTAAACCAGCATAGTGAGGCAAAGGCAAGAGCCAGCCAAGAGGTAAATTAGTTGCCCAAGACAAGTTCCAGAAATCTAAGGATGACTGGAAGAAGCCTCAAACAAGAACGGAAAGAGGTGGAATTTCACAGCGAGGCCAGCACGCTGAACAGCGAATGCAGCAGGTAGAAAAGAGCGGAGGATACGCTGATGTTAACACTTTTCCTTGTACCAGAGGTAGAGGAAGAGGCAGAGGAGGAATCATCACATGCTACACATGTGGGAAGAATGGACACAAGGCAGTTGATTGTCCAGATAGGAAGACAGATAAAGGAGAAGCTCACATCGTCGAGGCACGGAGGCGAACTGCTGAAGCAGAGGACGCAGAAGACGGAAGGTCACTGATGATGCGTAAAGTTCTCTTAACACCCGAAAAGGAGGTGGAGGACACAGCTCAGAGAAATAGACTGTTCAGAACCGCATGCAAGACCAAAGACAGGAAATGCAAGGTCATTGTGGACAGCGAGAGCACCGACAATCTCGTTTCAACCGAAATGGTGGAGAAACTAGAGCTGGAGACAACTGATCATCCGAGTCCATACAAAGTCTCATGGCTACAGAAGGGACATAAGGTAAGTGTCACTAAATAGTGCTTAGTTGACATCAAGATAGGAGGATACAATGATAAAATTCTCTGTGATGTTATTCCTATGGATGTATGTCACTTATTTCTAGGCAGACCATGGCAATATGACAGGAACGTAATTCATGATGGGAAGATGAATACGTACACTTTGGAGAAGAATGGGAGAACACACATGTTACTTCCGATAAAAGATAAGGAGGCGAAACCGGAAGTGAACAACAGGATACTTCTCATGAGTGGGAAGGAACTTCTGGCAGAAGTAAAGAAAAAGGAGGATCCACAATTCTTTGTGGTCAAGAAGCCGAAATTTGTTTTGACCAGCACAAGAGTGGATGATCTGCCTGAGGAAATTCAGGAACTATTGGAAGAGTTCGCCGATATTGTGGTAGACGAATTACCTCATTCGTTGCCGCCGATGAGGAGTGTAAGTCATCATATAGACCTCATACCAGGAGCTAGTTTTCCGAACAAAGCAACGTACAGGTTGACGCCGCAGGAAAATGAGGAGGTCAAAAGGCAGGTACAGGAACTGCTGGATAAAGGACTGATCAGGGAGAGTTTAAGTCTGTGTGTCGTTCCAACGGTACTAAGTCCAAAGAAGGATGGAGGATGTAGATTGTGTACAGATTCCAGAGCCATTAACAAGATAACCATCAGGTATAGGTTTCCATTGCCGAGAATGGATGATTTGATGGATTGCCTGAGTGGGGCAAATTTTTTTTCAAAGGTTGATTTGAAAAGCGGATACCATCAGATTCGCATGAGGGAAGGCGACGAGTGGAAGACAGCCTTCAAAACCAACGAAGGGTTGTATGAATGGCTAGTCATGTCGTTTGGCTTGACAAATGCACCGAGTACCTTCATGAGGTTAATGAATGAAATGCTGAAGGAATTCACTGGTAAGTTTGTCATTGTTTATCTAGATGACATATTGATTTTCAGCAAAACGAAAGAAGAACATCTGAGGAATTTAGCTGCAGTAATGAGAAAGCTACAACAAGAGAAGTTGTTGGTCAACATGAGGAAATCTTCATTTATGAAGACAGAACTCATTTACTTGGGGTTTGTCATATCGGCAAATGAATTGAAGATGGATCCAAGTAAAGTGGAGGTAATTAAAAATTGGCCATCACCAAGAACTGTTTTCGAGGTGAGAAGTTTCCACGGATTGGCAAGTTTCTACAGAAAATTTATTAGGAATTTCAGTGGAATTAGTGCAGCAATGATGGACACAGTCAAGAAAAGACATAAATCTTATCATTAGACTGAAGAGGCAGAGAAGAGCTTCAATCTATTGAAGCGAAAGATCACAGAACAACCGGTTTTGGTGTTACCGAATTTTACCAAAGTGTTCCAAGTAAAATGTGATGCAAGTGGCTTTGCCATAGGAGCGGTCTTAAGTCAAGAGGACAGACCAATTGCATATTTCAGCGAGAAGCTGGATGAGGCAAAAGTGAAATACTCAACGTATGATAAAGAATTTTATGCTATCATACATGCGTTGAAGAAGTGGAGGCATTATTTGATGACCAAAGAATTTGTTCTGTATAGTGATAATCATGCACTACAGTTTGTGACTCAGCAGGAGAAGCTGAATCAGAAACATGCTAAATGGGTAGAGTATATGTAGAATTTTACATTTGTAATTAAACACATTTTAGGGACTACTAACAAAGTGGCTGATGCTTTGAGCAGGAAGTGTTTGTTGCTGCAGGAGTTCAGAGTCAAAACATTGGGTTTTGAAAACCTTAAGGACATGTATGCAGGTGATGTAGATTTTGCAGAGGCATACAAGGCAGCTGAGAATCTAGTTCTCAGAGATAGAATCATGTGGATGGATTACATGATCCAGAATGGACTGTTATTCAGAGGAAATCAGTTATGCATTTCGAATTGCTCCATGAGGGAGAATCTGCTAAAAGAGAAGCACAGTGGTGGATTGGTAGGGCATTTTGGTCACGACAAGACATTTGCAAAGCTAAGCGAAGCATACTTTTGGTCGAAGATGAGAACAGATGTCAAGAAGTTTGTTGACAGATGTCGAATTTGCCAGCATTCAAAGGGCAGAAAGTAGAATGCGGGATTCTATCAATCCTTACCCATACCAGAGAGGCCGTGGGATGAAATCAGCATGGATTTCATACTAGGATTACTGAAGACGCAAAGAGGACATGATTCGATCTTTGTGGTGGTTGACAGGTTTTCTAAAATGGCACATTTTATTCCATGCCAGAAGACTAGCAATGCGACTCATATCACGAATTTGTTCTTCAAGGAGATCGTTAGACTTCATGGTTTACCCAGAAGCATAGTATCGGATAGGGATACGAAGTTCATTGGACATTTCTGAAGGACACTGTGGAAGAAAATGGGAACTAACTTAATGTTTAGTTCAGCCTATCATCCTCAAACAGATGGGCAAACAGAGGTTGTAAATAGAAGTTTGGGAGATTTACTCAGAAGCCTAGTGACAAAGTACCACAGCAGCTAGGATAATGTGTTTCCATAGGCAGAGCTTGCATACAACGATTCAGTGAATAGAAGCACAGGAAAAAGTCCATTTGAGATTGTATACGGCAGGAAGCTGAGAGGAGTCTCTAAACTCAGGGAGTCAGAGCAGACTACTGTTAGCAGCGCAAGTGCTGAAGAATTTGTAGAGGCGATGGAAGAACTTCACAGCAGGGTGAAACAGTGATTGCTGGAGTCAAACCAGGAATATAAGCGCAGAGCAGATCAGCATCGGAGACAACTTCAGTTCGAAGTTGGTGATCTAGTTCTGGCACATATGAGGAAGGAAAGGTTCCCAAGGGGAACATACAACAAGTTGAAGATGAAAAAAATTGGGCCATGCAGAATCCTGAAGAAATTGGGAGAAAATGCTTATGAGATTGAATTGCCGAATGAGATCAGAATATCTCCGACATTCAATGTTTCAGACTTATATCCATATAAGGCTAAGGAAGCAGGAGCTGGAAGTGATGAACAGCCGGAAATCCAGTGGCAAAAGAAGATGCCGATTCAAGAGAAGCCACAGATGGAGTATATACTTGATAAGAGAGTCAGCAAGAGAACCAGACGGAAGCAATACTTCGAGTATCTGGTGAAATGGAAGAATCACCCAGTGGAAGATGCCAGTTGGGAGACAGAAGTAGTTATCCAAAAGCATGGACAGACCATGCAGGATCTCATGGACAGGAGCCCATGAAAGTTTTCAAGCTGACGAGTATGATGCAGGAGCATCGCCAACTCAGCAAGCGAGCCAGCACACCAAGCGGAAATCAGCTGAAAAAACAAACCCAAATNTGGAAGAATCACCCAGTGGAAGATGCCAGCTGGGAGACAGAAGTAGTTATCCAAAAGCATGGACAGACCGTTCAGGATCTCATGGACAGGAGCCCATGAAAGTTTTCAAGCTGACGAGTATGATGCAGGAGCATCGCCAACTCAGCAAGCGAGCCAGCACACCAAGCGGAAATCAGCTGAAAAAACAAACCCAAATTTTTGAAAAGTGCTTTGGGATTGTAGCGCAAGCCTTTAATGAATCCTTTATGAAGGAGTGCCTTTTGTATGTTGTATCAGACCTCGAGCCATACGCTCTTGTCTGAAATAGATAGCAGGCATTTAATAGATTTAATGCAGGTAGATAGGATTTTATTTCTAGATTAGACAGTTTTAGAGTTCGAGAGGGAAAATGGATATAGACACCCTCCATTGTATCATTGTAACATTAGCAGCATTCAGAAGAGAGAGCAAGCAGAGAAAATTGTAAAGAACACCCATGTACAGACATTTGAATTAATAGAAGAAAGTTCTGGTTCAAATTCATGGCTGGTGTTGTTTCTCTGTGTATATTGGTTATATGCTCATGAATGTTTGTTCTTTAGTATGCATTTGTTTTGTATATGTTRTGCATGTGATTTCAGGGTTTAACTGAAGTCTGAAAGAGAGATGGAATGAGTTTCAATTGTTTCTCTATCTGAGCCAGGAGATTCCTGCAAAGAGTGCAGTTGAATTCATCCGCAAAGAGTGCGTTGATGAAGGCTCAGTAGATTAGCTTTTGTTCTTATTCGCCCAGAAGTCGAGTTGGGTTGTTGCGGCCATACAAGGGGTGTACAGGTTGAAGGAATTAGTCTCAATTGTTAATTTGAGCAAAGGAAGCTAAAAGACTTCTGTTGCAGGAAGTGCGCAGAGTTTGAAAGATTCAACACTTGAAAAGCTGTTGAATGTCGAGCGCGAGGAGTGCGCGCAAGCTCAGAAGGAATAGTTCCTTTATGATATATTTGAAGGAGAGCCCAGGAGGTTTGGGTTGAGAGAATTTCGAGTAGAAGAGGCAAGGGTAAGTGTCCGAGGATAAGTTCGGAGAAAGGGAGCCTTAGTCATTTCAGAGCAATCTCATGGAGGAGAATTGATGGTCAGGATTCGCAGACGGAAGCCGCGAAGTCCCGTCGACCGATTGATCTCAAGAGAGTTGCGTCGGGTTTAAGCTTGAAGGAGTAGANTGGGATATCGGGGGTTCCGTGGTCGTGGAACTCTTGTGGAAAGGAATCGCGATTCACGATTTCCCAAAAGATCCTCGACCGTCGATTTCAGCGAGGATACGTGGCAAGGGATCCCAAGGATCGTGAATTGGAGAGTCGGGATTCCACGATAGGAGCCTTGTAAGTAGGAATCGTGATTGGCGATTTCCCGATGCGATCAGAGCCGTTGATCTGCAGGACACGTGTCCAGGGATCTGGAAGAGTCGGGGTTCGATGTTTCGGGGTTCTCGCATACAACGGAATCGCGACAGGAGAAACCGCGATTTCGCAAAACGCGACGGGTCCCACAGTCACACCGTCTCGGTGGAGGACAGGTGTGGGGAGGTCAGCCTTGTAGGGAAACGGTGACAGGTGGCATCAGCATATCATGAGCTCGGAGGTTCGCGAGTGGGAGCCACAAAGATTTGTGTCAAATCTTGCGAGGTCGCGAGAGGCAATACTTCGGCAACCGTCGATTTGCACATGGGGACACATAGCACAATAAAGAAGGACAAGTGGCATCAGAAGTCGGGGATCGGAGATCTCAAAGGCGTGAGTTCCGTGCATTTCGATTTCGCGAAGCTCGAATTTCCGATAGGGAACGGACCATGGTCTCGTGGACTGGCAGGTCACGTGGGAAAAGAGTAGCTGGAGGGGGCTGAGGAGCGAAGTTAAGTGCCATCGTGTATCGAGGATCAGGAATCCTTGAGGCGAGTAACTCACTACCTCACAAATATCGATTTCGCGACGGGATAATTCACTATAAGAGGTGAGGAAGGCGCGAAGTGAATATTCCATCGGGTTTCATGGATTTGAGACCCGTGTGCAGTACTCGCAATCTTGCGAGGTCTGATTCTCCGATAGACAAAGGGAGATCATCAGGAGAGCATCATGTGGGTGTGGAAAAGTCCCGATAAGGGATTTGGGGAGCACGTTAGCTCTTCGGGCCTAAGGAAGAGAAGGTTCTGGTGGTAGCAGACGTAGCCTGGGTGGTGAGGTTCTCCGTCACCATACGAGCATCATATGGATCAAAAATACATAAAATGTTTATTACACTTATTCAAATTGATTCATGGTGTCTGAAATACCATCAGAGTCTATATTGTCTTCAGATGAATGATTGGATGAAGATGTAGATTATCCATAATCTTCTCTATTGTTGATGAATGCACCATCCGAGTCTACATGCATGCCCAAAATTTCATATGTCAAATGCCTTTTAGATCTACGATTAGGTTCAACAGACTCTCATCTTACATTTATTGATTGTGGCAACAACCTCTTGATAATATTTGTTGTCTTGGAGCGAAGAGTTCCTCTCTTTTTCAAATTGAAGTCATAAACAAGTATGTCAAAATCATCTAATTTTAAGAGGTCAGTGCGACGATGAGTTTCATTTTGACCCTTTCTTTTTCTCTTTCTATTGACATGTTTCTCAACCACCATCTATGGCTTGTACACACCATTGAATGGGTGTGTACTTGTTGCATACCAATGCACTTCAATTGCAATAACATCATCATTCTCTCTCTCAATCTTTATAACCTTTGCAATCCAAAATGGATAACCATGTGGCTCTTCAGTCATTAAGACTGCAATCATGCTACCCTCCTTAATATCTTGTATTGAACCCCTGTAAAGGTCTTCCATGGCTTCACATTGTGCACGTGACCTTCGAGAACCAATATACATTTCTCTTTCCTCATCTTGTGTAAACTCAATAGCAC
>SNQJ01S0202243.1:0-16783 GCA_010110895.2 Picea sitchensis | reverse complement strand
AGAGTTAAAATTTGACTTGGAAGGTCAAAATTTCTGTTTTAATGGTAGCTAGAGAAGTTGGGTGAAGTTTGATGGATCGACAAGTGATATCGCTTTTGATTTCGAGATCAATGACCCATATTCATTGTAGTTTGACCAAAAACTTATTAGTTTTTGACAGTTTGGAAGGTAAAGCATATCAACGGTCTGGATTCGCTTTCGGTGGGTTGGAAGGTGAAGTAGATCGACAATTGAGATTCATTGGAAAAGTTGGGTGAAATATGTTGAATCGACGGTCAAAATCATTCTAACTAGCAGATCAACGGCCTAGTTTCATCTTGGAATTTGGTTGAAAAATGATAAGTATTGGAGTTCAGTGCAATTCATGAGTAATTTAATCATCCAAAATAAATTGTTAATGATTGATGATCGAGGGTCGGTATAAATTGGTGAAAGGTTTCATACAACCAAAGGAAATTGTTGATTTTCGATGGTTGATGATCGAGGGTTGATAGAATTAGCGAGGTGTTCATATCATCCAAGAGAAGTTTTTGATCACCGATGAAAAGGAAAGAGGGGGATAATGTGTGTTTCCACGTCAGTGTTCATGTGTCATTCTAGGTCATTATCCATGTGTCATGGCATGTTAGCCAAATTTCCACATCAACATCTACTTGTCATGCCACATCAGCATAGTTTCCATGTCATCCAAGAAATGGTCAATTTTTTATGATCGGGGTTCGACGAAATGTGTAAACAAGTTGGTTGCTAGGGAAATTCATCAATGGATGAGCGTCAATGATTGGGGTTCGACGAGACTCGTGGGAAGAATTGGTTTGTCGAGAGATATGGTTGATGGCCGATTACTTCATGTTATGGTAAAGTTCCCCCTACGGACAAGTGGAACTCCCCTTGGATCAATACCCCTCTTGATCCAAGATAGAAGAAAATAAATGGTGAACTACTTTCCTCTTAGACCTATTTCGACAATTAGAATGAGGAGGAAGAGATGGACGACTTACCTTTTTACGACGATTGTCTTCATTGCTCCATCCTTTGACCTTGATGTCCTAGCTCCCAAACGCAAGAAAATACCTACAAAGAACAAAGAGAAACCTCCTTCTTCCACACTATATTGTTAAGTGAAAATAGATATATCTATGATGAATTTACAACAATAGACATGCATACACTTGAATGCATAGACATGAGAGGAATAGGACAAGCTGTGTATTAATGAAAAGCCAAAAAAATGGAAGCACTTACAATATCAAGTTTGTTGTTGCAACAACTCCTCCAAGCTCTCCTTTTTGACCCCTTGGATCTCACACAATCATAAGTATGATGCTCTTAATTCTCCTCCTTTTCACTCAAGTATGGCCTTCATTATATAGGCTAAGAAGCATCACAACCATGGGATAGTTTCGAGGAGAGGATGTGGTCAAGAGAGGATTTGGCTCAACCAACAAGATTG
The DNA here is from genome assembly GCA_010110895.2 of Picea sitchensis. Taxonomy (NCBI): domain Eukaryota; kingdom Viridiplantae; phylum Streptophyta; class Pinopsida; order Pinales; family Pinaceae; genus Picea; species Picea sitchensis. The sequence continues at coordinate 15,330 of SNQJ01S0202243.1, read as the reverse complement.
AACTTGCCTGGAATAAGACATAGCTCGAACCAATCCCTTAAACAACTGAGAACTCTCAGAAACCACCTCACAAATCAAGGCATGATGGTTACAACAACTTGTGAGTTGCGGTATTTTTTGAGTTGTGAAAGGACAATGAGAGACCACCCTCTTTTGTGGACTGTTAGCTCCATCTCGGGGGTGACTTGTTGTTGAGATATGGAACAACAAGTCTATGGTTGGGTGGAACGTCCGTCCCAAGCAACTGGTTGCACAACTGATTTGAAATTATAAGTGATTTATCTATTTTACGTGTTATATTTATGACCTCAATGGTTGTGCATTCACTCTGTGTTTAATAAGGAATTATATGTTGTTGTGTTGAGTTATTTAGTTTCACTTGTGTCAATTTTAGCAAGCTATAGATGCATTTAATTAATGGTATAAGGAATGGTTAAAACTGTGTGTTTTTCTATAGCTGATAAGCTACATGATTAGATAGCAAAAATATTTAATTTATGTGAAATTCCACACATATTGGATCCCAGCTGGGCTAGGGGTACGTTACATTATGGTATCAAAGCTTATGGTTCAAACACTGGACTTGTATGGGTTAGGATCAATGCAAATTTGGAAAAATTCATTGTTATGGGTTTTGGGTCCGTGACGTGTTTGGGGAAAATGATGAATTTTGAAGTGAACCCCTAGATTTTTGAGAGAATTTAGGTCAGAATTGACCACATAACTATCAAGGAGATGATCAAGGGAATTAATCAGCAGGTTGCAGAGTTAAAATTTGACTTGGAAGGTCAAAATTTCTGTTTTAATGGTAGCTAGAGAAGTTGGGTGAAGTTTGATGGATCGACAAGTGATATTGCTTTTGATTTCGAGATCAATGACCCATATTCATTGTAGTTTGACCAAAAACTTATTAGTTTTTGACAGTTTGGAAGGTAAAGTAGATCGACGGTCTGGATTCGCTTTCGGTGGATTGGAAGGTGAAGTAGATCGACGATTGAGATTCATCGGAAAAGTTGGGTGAAATATGTTGAATCGATGGTCAAAATCATTCTAACTAACAGATCAATGGCCTAGATTCATCTTGGACTTTGGTTGAAAAATGATAAGTATTGGAGTTCAGTGCAATTCATGAGTAATTTAATCATCCAAAATAAATTGTTAATGATTGATGATCGAGGGTCGGTATAAATTGGTGAAAGGTTTCATACAACCAAAGGAAATTGTTGATTTCCAATGGTTGATGATCGAGGGTCGATAGAATTAGCGAGGTGTTCAGATCATCCAAGAGAAGTTGTTGATCATCGATGAAAAGGAAAGAGGGGGATAATGTGTGTTTCCACGTCAACATTCATGTGTCATGCTAGGTCATTATTCACGTGTCATGGCACGTTAGCCAAATTTCCACGTCAACATCTACTTGTCATGCCACATCAGCATAGTTTCCATGTCATCCAAGAAATGGTTAATTGTTTATGATCGGGGTTCGACGAAATATGTAAACAAGTTGGTTGCTAGGGAAATTCATCAATGGATGATCGTCGATGATTGGGGTTCGACGAGACTCGTGGGAAGAATTGGTTTGTCGAGAGAGATGGTTGATGGCCGATTACTTCATGTTATGGTAAAGTTCCCCCTATGGATAGGTGGAACTCCCCTTAGATCAAGACCCCTCTTGATCCAAGATAGAAGAAAATAAATGGTGAACTAATTTCCTCTTAGACCTATTTCAACAATTAGAATGAGGAGGAAGAGATGGACGACTTACCTTTTTACGACGATTGTCCTTGTTGCTCCATCCTATGACCTTGATGTCCAAGCTCCCAAACGCAAGAAAATACCTACAAAGAACAAAGGGAAACCTCCTTCTTCCACACTATATTGTTAAGTGAAAATAGATATATCTATGATGAATTTACAACAATAGACATGCATACACTTGAATGCATAGACATGAGAGGAATAGGACAAGTTGTGTATTAATGAAAAGCCAACAAAATGGAAGCACTTACAATATCAAGTTTGACATTGCAACAACTCCTCCAAGCTCTCCTTTCTAACCCCTTGGATCTCACACAATCATAAGTATGATGCTCTTAATTCTCCTCCTTTTCACTTAAGTATGGCCTTCATTATATAGGCTAAGAAGCATCACAACCATGGGATAGTTTTGAGGAGAGGATGTGGTCAAGGGAGGATTTGGCTCAACCAACAAGATTGAACTTGCCTTGAATAGGACATAGATCGAACCAATCCCTTAAACAACTGAGAATTCTCGGAAACACCTCAAAGGCATGATGGTTACAACAACTTCATCCCCCCCCCCCAACTCATAACTGTGCACAAGGCGATGAAGAAGGGACTATCACTCCCTAGGACACTTTAGGGGAGTGATGATCATCCCTCCTTGTATATGGGCAGGGGGAAATGAAGCTCATTTAAGGCCAAAGTATCAAGGGAAAAGGTATCATTTCGACCTCCAATTGATAGGTTTGCCTTTGAACTTGTCTAGGGAGTATGCCATACTTTTTCTCATGGTGACGAAGTTGCGACATTTAGGCGATTAATAGATGTGACACTTAAGTGTGAAATTTGGTGGTGCGACACTTGTGACACTTATGAAACTTAAGTGTGACACTTAGGTGTGTAACACCGGGGTTTGAGAAAATCAGTGAGCAAGTTTAGTTCCAAAGGAAAATAGTCAATCATCGATCGTCGATGGAGTGTTGGGAAATCAACGATCCTAATTGCTTCGAGTTGGCGATCGACAGTGGATATTCATCCACAGGCATATGGAAGGTTTAAATTATCAATGACTGAGATTTATTCTGATTTCGAGATCGACGACTAAGATTAAAAGGTTGTTCTAGCAGTAAGATTGTCAATTTTCTACAAAATTTTCATCTTTTCTAAGGTCATCAACTTGTAGGGGCATTTTGAGACCCTAAACATCATTTTTAGGTAGTAAAAAACAAGAGAATTGTGTGTACCAAAGGAACACAAATTCTTTGCATCTTAAATGAAAGATTCCAATGAGATTTTTCCAATGATCTATCCCAAACGCAAAACATAGCTTGTATGAGAAAGTTACAATTGAAATGGTTCAAGGTATATTTTCAGCACCAATTTACTTCTAGAGGGAATAACGCCTTGATTAAAGGTCCATTTGGGGCATAAAAGTAGTCTATGGAAATCCCATGGACCATAGAAGACAACCATGAATCCATATTTGGATCTGGGTACATAAACATGTGCAAGAAGAGAAAGAAGACACATGTAGCATATGGGGCTAAAAATGGGAAAACAATGTAAACTTCTTCTGACCATAACTTTCAGCTTAGAGCTTAGATTTGAGAAAATGAATAGTCGTTGGAAAGGTGTCGAGGAGGAGAAGCCATATATCCACCAATAATTTTAAATTATGCACTATAATTTTATTATAAATAATAAATCAAATTTTCAACAGTGAAAACATAACAATGAGTGGAAATTGCAACTCTAGAAGGTTGTAACTTTTTGCTCGGAACTCAGAATGAGGCATGATTACAACCATTGGAGAGTTGTTTCAAGGAGGAATGTGTCAAAAGAATTATATTTTAACTTGGTCCATTGTGTTCTTCATGAATTGATATGAAGAATAAATTTTAATCTAATTAATGAAATATTTTATAGAATGCGTGTTCTAATTATTACATGCACATTTATTGTAGAATTAGAGGTATAGGAAAATAATTTTGGTTCTTATATGAGGATTTAAGTTATGAAATATGCTCATGGATCTTAAAACCATGAAGAGCAGTTCAAAGGGATACATTTCAGCATGGTAAATGTTGAGACAGAGTCTAATGGAAGAAGAGGCATGCAAGATCCTGTAACTACGAGAATATTACATAGAGAAGTGCAGAGCTATAGGGAACATAATGAAAGGTCTATGAAATATCGGGAAGAGACACTTCAGAGTCTGAGTATGTTGTAGAGGAAAGTAAATAATGAACCTAGCACCAAGCAAGAAATTGGTGCTAAAAATTTGACAACATCTATATCCCATACTAGAAAGGATGACCGCGGGAATGACAGAGAGTCAAGAAGTATGAGAAAATGTGATCATTCTCCAAGGAAATCCACAATAACTTGTGCAATTTCAGGGCCAGGGAGCAACCCAAATGTGTCTCCTAATAGGAGGTAAATAAGACGGCTTGAGGCATACATCTTGCAAGGTGAACTCAAGAAAACCAAAATACCAACTTTCAATGGTGAGCATAGAAAGGGAGAAGAGGCCGAGGCATGGCTGTTGGAAATGAAAAAGTATTTACAACTGCATGATTACCCCTCAAGGGTAGAAACAAGAATTGTAACCTACTACTTGTAAGGAAAGGAAACTATGTGGTGGGATCAACTTAAGCAAGTCAAGCACCTTGATGATAAGAAGGTCTCAAGGAGGCAGTTCAAAGGATATTTCTAGGAGAAATATTTGTCAGAACACTACTATGAAAGGAAGTTGAAAGAATTATTTGAACTTAAGTTGGGAAGCATGACAATGGATGAACATGAGAAGAGGTTCTTTGAGTTTTTGAAATATGTGAGCTTCATAAAGGATGAGAAGGTCAAAATCCAAAGGTTTCTGAGTGGGTTACCCTCCTTCTACGGTGACAAGATACAATATGATAACCCCGAGACCTTGGAGGAAGCCATGAGGAGAATAAAGCATCATTATGAGCATAGAAAAAGAAGGCCAGTAGTCCAAAGAACTTGAAATGACAGGATGAAAGGAAAGAGGGATCAAAGGAAAAAAGGTTTTAAGCCAGTATTTTTCAAGAACAACTCATAAGAAAATCAACAAGGATAGTCAACCCAAAATGAGCCCAGGATGGGAGATTCATTAGGGGAAAGGATAAGGCAACAACCTGTATAATGTTGGGTATGTGAAGGAGATCACTTATATAGGGATTTCCTTCACAAGGGAGAAAGAATGAGAATTTTCCAAAACATTCGGAAGGATGAAACAATTGAAGACATGGGAGGAAACGTGCCAAGGATTTATGCAGCCTTGGACAATGAGCAAGCAAAGTATCAATCCCCCATGATTGAAGTGGAAGTTAAGATTGATAACCATCCCATAGTAATTTTAATTGATTCTGGAGATATCCATAGTTACATAAAATCTAACATTGTTGAAATATTTCACTTGCAAAAGACTAAACTTAAGAAATTTTGGCTGGTTTAGTTAGCCACGGGGGCTAAGAGGAAAATTAGTGAGTTCGTTAAAGATTGTATAATAGACATGAATGGACTCGACACAAAGGTGGATGTGAACATCATACCATTGGGTTCATATGATTGTCTAATTAGCATGGATTAGTTGGAAAAACACCATGTTGTCCTGGATTGTTACAATAAGACAATCACTTGTCTTGATGAAGAAGGGAAGTAAAGCAAGGTTCAAGGCATTCCAAGAGTTGTAGGCGATAGAGAAATTTCATCCATACAACTGAAAAAGAGTTTAAGGAAGGGATGTCAAGTTTTTGCGGCCCATATGGAAGAGGAAACCAAAGATAAAGTGGCAATTATTGAATACCACCCARTCTTGATGGATTTTGGATATGTTTTCGGGGATATTCCAGGATTKCCACCAAAGAGAGACATTGATTTCTCTATTGATTTGGTTCCAGGAGCTACCCTAATGTCCGAGACACCTTACAAAATGAGCACACTAGAATTGAAATAGTTGCAGATGCAACTTGAAGAATTGTTAAGGAAAGGGTATATACGTCCAAGTGTTTCACCTTGGGGAGTCCCAGTTCTTTTTGTGAAGAAGAAATATGGAACCTTAAGGCCGTGTATTGATTTCAGACAGCTAACTAAGGTCACCATAAATAAAAAAATTCCTTTGCCAAGGATTGATGATTTATTTGATCAACTGAAAAGTGCAAGAATCTTTTCCAAGATTGACTTCAGATCGGGTTATCATAAAGTGAGGATAAAGGAAGAGGATATAAATAAAACAACATTTAGGAAAATATACGAGCATTACGAATTTATGGTAGTGCCATTTATACTATCAAATTCCCCAACAATTTTCATGTTCCCGATGAATGGAACGTTCAAGGAATACCTAGACAAGTTTGTAATTGTTTTCTTAGATGATATTCTAATATACTCAAAGACAGGGGAGGAATGCGAGCAACACTTAAGAATGGCACTACAAGTTTTGAGAGATAATAACTTGTATGCCAAGCTAAGTAATTTCATCTTTTATCCAAAGAAGATTCATTACCCAAGGCATATTATTTCAGCCGATGGGATAGTAGTTGATCCCAAGAAGATAGAGGCCTTTAGAGGAAGAAATGTGATGAGGTAAGATCATTCATGGGTCTTGCAAGTTATTACTGAAGGTTCATAAAATTATTTTCAAATATTGCAAGCCCCATCACCTCTTTGAAAAGGAAGGGAGTAAAATTTGAATGGACTCCTAAATGTGAAGAAATCTTTCAGCAGTTGAAAGACATTTTGAAAAGTTCGCCAATCTTAAATATTGCAGATCTAGACGAAGATTTTGTTGTGTGCACAAATGCATGCAAGGAAGGGCTCGGTGGAGTCCTCACTCAAAAATATAATGTGGTGTGTTATAAATATCGATAATTAAAAGAGCACGAGAGAAATTATGCTACACATGACTTAGAATTAACAATCATTGTTCATGCACTAAAAATGTGGAGACATTACCTTACGGGGAGAATATTTGAACTAAAAATAGACCACTGTGGTCTGAAACATTTGTTTGGACAACCCACATTAAATGTTAGACAAACTATATGGTTCAAATTTCTAAGTGAATGTGACTTAGAAATTAAGCAAATCAAAGGAAAGGAGAACCAAGTGATCGATGCAGTCAATAGGAGAGCACATGAAATGCATATTGTAGCCATCATCATGTATATAACTAATCTGAAAGATAAAATTGTTGAAGCAACAAACTCAAATCAACACTATTTGTAGATAAAAAAACATTACAACAAGGAAATTTACAACATAAATTTAAATATTATGAGCTGCAAGATGATGGAATACTCACATATCGAGGAAAAATATATGTGTCAAATTATGATGAGTTGAAAAATACATTGTTGAGGGAAATGCACAATGTGCCAAATGTTGGGCACCCAGGATATTAGAAATCAATTGGAGTTGTACACAGCCAATAATTTTGGTCCGGAATCAAGATACAAGTGACTAATTATATAGCAAGGCATCTAGAGCGTCTGGAGGTGAAAACTAAACATAGACATCCAAGTGGGCTACTACAACCATTACCCATTCCTGAGTGGAAATGAGATGTGGTTACAATTGATTTTATTACAAAGTTTCCCAAAACATTGAAGCAACATGATTCCATCATGGTGGTGGTGGATAAATTGACTAAGGATGCACATTTTATTCCAGTAAAGACTACACACAAGGCAACAAACAATGCATAGATCTACATGAAAGAAGTTGCCAGGCTACATAGGGTGCCAAAGGCAATAGTTTCATACATATATCCCAAGTTCACATCCAATTTTTGGAAAGGTTTGTACAAAGGATTTGGGACAAATCTAAATCTTAGTACAGTGTATCACCCATAATTAGATGGGAAAACAAAGAGATCCAACAAAATAATTGAAGACATGCTCATAATGTATATGATGGACAACCATCAAAGTGGGAATATTATATCCAAGTAGAGATTGTGATGCAAGAGCATCGTCAACAAAGCCCACGTGGAGGGACAACTCAGCGCATAACGCGACTTTTTAAATTAATTGGAATCTAAAAGTTGGCATTTTTCAATAGATCCGTTTTGAATGGATGATTGAAGAAGAGGGAAACACTCAGAAAATGAAGCATCGCAAGAGGTCTGGGAGTTTAACTTTCAGTCTTGAATGTAACGGAGCTTGAGTAGTTGTTAGTTGTTACTTCGATATAAGAGGTAGTCGAAGGGAACCCTAGGAGCCTTCCTGTATATGTGGATGTATGACATGCCCAAATGAGGCTGCCGGAGGAGTATTGTCATTGAATATGAGGTAGAATAGTTTGTTTTGAGAGAGATGAGACTCTGTTACAGTCCAGCCTGCACATATTGTAATAGGACATTCATCTTAATAGAAAGAAAGCAGTTTTTCTTGCATATGAACTTTCTGTGTGTTTATGTATTTGCATTCATTATTATGCTTTTATATGTCGTTCATGTTTTGAATGTATGAACTGGTGAAGAATTGAATAATTTTCAATTGCTTCTCTTCTTTGATTTTTCGAGTGCAAGGAGTGCATTGAGAGAGGTGAATTAACCTCAGAGAATCCTAGGTGAGATAGTGTTGATCTTCGTCAGCAAAAGTGCAAGGAGTGCACAGGAACAACTCTATGTTGAGTTCAGAGAGAGACAAAGTTATAGAACACTCTGTAAGCAGGAGCTCTGCAAGGTGTGAATCGAGCAAAAGGAATGCCAGGAGGGTGAGAATAAATTATTTTCAAGAAATCCTTCGGATCTGAGTTTGACGAAATATTAGAAACGCAAGGAGTGCGTGGGAAATCAAAATCCTCTAAGAATCAAGCTCAGAAGGGATAACGCTTTTCATAAGTGCAGAAGAGACCCAATAGATGAACTCATAGGAGGAACAAAGGTCGAGGCCTTTGAATACTTAGAAAATATTCTAAGTCGGAGGAAGTCAGAAGTTCAGGAGGAGGAACGACAGTAGTCGTTGGATCACTGTTCAGAGGACCAACAACCGTCTGATCAAAGTAAGGTGCACGAGCCTTAGCGCTTTGCATATGCAGGAGAGTGACCTTACAAAAGTTTCGAAGCCCCGAAGAAATTTGGGACTGTCCGATCGTCCGAAGTAGATCTGAATCGTTAGATCGTCCGATCGTCCGAAGTAGATCTGAATTGTTAGATCGTCCGAAGTAGATCTGAATCGTCAGATCGTCCGAAGTAAATCTCAAGCGTCGGATCATCCAAAGTAGATCTGAATCGTCAGATCATCCGAAGTAAATCTCAAGCGTCGGATCGTTCGAAGTAGATCTGAACTGTGAGATCGTCTGAAGTAAATCTCAAGCGTCGGATCGTCAGAAGTAGATCTGAACCGTCAAACCTGGAGAACAGGTGGCGTGAATCTGTGGATTCCGGGTAAAGACCCGAAGTAAATCTCAACCGTCTGATTCGAGAGAATTAGATCTTAATCATTTGTTTGGAAGAGACAAATCTTAGCCGTCAGTCTTGAAGCATTGTCAAGATCATGAGACCGACGGTCACGCTCGATTGCGGGGCCAGAAAGTGCCCGAGCTTTAAAAAGTCGAGGGCGGGCCACAATCGAAACCAAGGTTTTGGAGAAAGGACGCGTGGAGGCTCGAGGTGAATTGTGGGGAGAAACGTAGTTTGATTTCAAACCACCTTTGGCCACGCTCGCAATCGCGTGGTCACGTGAGATTATCGCCCAAGGTCATATCGAGGAGGGGCTTATCAAAAAAGGAGCTAGCGCCCAAAACTTTGAGATTTCATAGAGGCAAAGAGGAAGGTCGTGGGTACCAGAAGACCTGCACCAAAAAGCTGAAAGGACATGTGTTTAGTTAAATAACGAGACCATCGAGGTTTCAGAGAGCCAATTTGACTCGAAATCAAAGATCCTTGACCGAGAGGTCGCGTAGCCCCTTAGGAGAGAAGGGGGGGGTCTACATCAACTTGCTTAGAATAATTGGTATAATGCCTCATTAAAAATGAGTCCATTTGAAGCATTGCATGGAAGGAAGTGTAACAAACCAATGAGTTGGGACAATCCAGCAGACAAAGTTGTCATTGGGCCAAATTTATTGAAGAAAATGGAAGAGTTGTTGGCAAAGATCAGGAAAAATTTAAAGGTTGCACAGGACAAGGAGAAAGGTTATGTAGATGAGAATAGAGTTTTCAGATATTTTAAAGTGGGCGAACATGTATTTTTAAAAGTGAATGCAAATAAACATTCGCTAAGATTAGGAAATTTCTCAAAGTTGGCAGCAAGATATTATGGACCTTTTGAAATATTAGAGAATATAGGGCCAGTTGCGTACATGCTAGCATTTTCTGCATCCACAAGAGTGCATACTATATTTCACGTGTATTTATTAAATAAATATGTGCCTAACCCTAACCACATAATTGATTGGATTGTGATCCAGGTGGAATACGAAGGGGATTTTCGGGTGGAACCAGTACACATCCTGGACCGGAAAGTCAAAATTCTCAATAAAAAATCCATAGGGTTAGTAAAGGTTCAATGGACTTGCTATGGTCCTAAATATGCTACATGAGAGCACGAAGAAAACATGCGGGTGGAATACTCGTAATTTTTTGACAATTTTGAAGAAAACATAATATAAGGATGCAAGACTCCATTCTGGGCAACTAGAGTTTTGAAACCACATCTTAGATTCCTAGCCAACCTACACTAGGGGCCTTGATAAAAAAAATGGTACAAATCGATGGGCTGAGAACAATGAAGGGGGTACATTCCTTGGGTCAACGAGTTGAGAGGAACAAGAGATTTTGGTTGGAACTGTTGTTGGAGTTGTGAAATTACATAATTTTATTTTCTAAGTATTGTGATATATATATATATATATATCACAATACTTAGAAAATAAAATTATGTAATTTCACAACTCCAACAAGAGTTCCAACCAAAATCTCATGGTGTTGTGCATCAAGGACGATGCACAACTACAAGGGAGGGGGAATGTAATGTCTATGCTATAATCCCCAATTTAATTAATGCTTAATGTAGGTATAATGCATGGCTTTGGCCAAGCGATGTAATATACAAAATGTATTTCTGAATTTTAATAAATAAAATGCCATGCCAATTGCTGGGGGACATGGATAAAGATGGGGGATGATTAATCCACAAGAGAGGAGGGGTCTAGAAAAAGGGTTTTTTTTATTCGTGAATTCAATTCCCAATATTTTCCTCATTTTAATGTTTTGAGTGAACCTTCTATTTTTGTTGTTGAGTGTTCCCAAATCCAATCATTGAATACATGTAAGAGGGTGGGTGTAAAGAGTCACATCCCATAGTTATTAGGAACATGGGGTTGGAGTACAATCAACCTTGGGGAATGTGAGTCAACTTGCTTGAGGAAAAGTGATCTGAACCCATGGGTGATTAGTTTCCAGTAATTATTTGATCTCGTCACTCCTCCAAAGGGTCAATTATATATCGTTTTACTTGAGCGGATTGCAATTAAAGGTATAGTTGAAGTCTTTATATACTTAAATCCAAATTGAATTAAAGCCTCTTTTAGCTTCCCTATGTGTTATATATCATGCTTACATTTACTTATCTATGTGCGAAAATTCATGAAAAGTAACATAAGAACATAACACCTAAGAGATATGACACTTCCCTTGATAACAGAGTTCACCCGATGTGGGCTACATCTCCGAGTCTTGCTCCAAAGCTTGATTGCTTTATTCTCATCGTTGTAATGATGTCTCTCCTTTACAAGTTGTAAGGCCAAAGTCCCTTTTCGGTGACGACATCAAGAGATCATAATGTGATCAGGTGTAACATCCCCGACCACCAACAGGCTGGGCCATGCTACCTCATAGAAATAACAATTATCATCTGCATATATATATAAACATAAACAGACAACATATTCTGCTAATACACAGATTAATGCGGAAATAACAGTAAGCCTATACATACAACATATACAGACAATACTCATCAATATAACATGTAAAAATACACGACATGTAAATGAACATAGAACTGGTACCTATATTTTAATTGAAGTACACCAACTACGTGCAGACCTTCCACTAACCTCCCAACCATAGACCACGCTGCTCATCACTCTCAACAGTGAGTCACCCCCAAGCTGGGACTAAACTCCACCCAGGTAAAGGGATTCCTAGGCTAGGCAGGGGCAACATGAAGTTGCATAGTACAATAGGAATGATTTCCTCCGAGGAGCCACTTACACCCACCACTCACAGACTCTTATTCCCCACATGCCTTCCCACCCCATGAGTATACACCTTCACTGTCACATAGTCCATCGGCTGCTCCACCTCCCTTTTTGGGGCTTCAACAACAAGCCAGATCAGGAATTATCATAGCTTTGTAGCTGCTATTGGGATCCATCAAGGAGAACTCACTTCCTCAACACACTCTCTCACCCGGAGAGAGTTTTTCACAGGACTGACAACTTGTTTCTTCTATCCACGGGCCTGACAACCCGCTTCTTCACTTCCACTCCTCAACACACGGGCATGGTGATGACAACAACAGAAACTGGATGTCGGGGACAGTAATGATGAAACCATACGCAGGTGACCCGCAGGGTACAGGTGCAGCAAGGGTATCAATTCGGGCTTGTTGCAGAGTTTCGGGTGGTTGAGGAATTAACAATGGAGGAGAAAATTATTGACTATGTGCTTGCTTAGTGCATGAGTGAATGGGGAAACTGATGGCTAGAATGGTCAGAATCCTGAGAATCGTGAGAGTGCCCCCATAAATATGCATGCGTCTTGGATGACACTTGGCTCTCCAGTTCCTCTCCACTTGGAACTCGTTCCTCTCCCTAAAGGAACTTAGGATAAATTAATATCCTCTTTACAACCTTTAGAATAATAATTATATATTATTCTCTTGGGTTTAATCTCTTAAGCTTAGCTTTTTCCCCCCAATCTCCTAGCCTCCTCCCTTGCCCAACCTAGTGGCGCTTAGTTCCCCATACTCTTTCTTCTTGATTGGTCTACACACAGTGATGTTGTTTATATTAATAATATGAATATTTACATGTACAAAACAAGCTCCTGGACTTTAACATCTAGGCTCTCCGGCCTAATAAGCACATAAGACTCCTAGCTTATAACAATTGGCTCACCAGCCTACAAAACATGTTACAATTCATAATTACAACCGGGGCTCTGCCTGGGGATATTACAATCTCCTCCCCTTATTTTTGCACCGTCCTCAGTGCAACTTGTTTATACAGATACAATTCAAAAATTCTTCAAAAAGGCTCCAAGATTTAGCTATTGGCAGCATGTTATCCACCTGGTTCTCTACTTTCAAGCACCAATTCTAGTGTTTATATTGCAACTGGAATTCAATTGCTCTATTCCATAGAGATGCTTCAGGAAAGAATTCAACTCATTGTTCGTTATTACATGCTTCAATTAAACCTCATTGAAAGCACCGACTAGCTGTATATCCACGACGTTCCACCCAACCTTAGATCTCACTGCTGATAAAGTCTCAGCAGCGTATCACTCCCGAGTAGGGGCTATGACTCCATAATGGAAATGGCTTCCCAAGATAACCATGACCCACAATCAATATCAACATGGTCTAGGCCAAGGTACCAAACCTCAACAACACTCCAACCAATGGTCTCTCTTCCCCACATTCCTGTACAACCCAAGGTAGTATGCACCTTCACTGTCCAACAGTTCATTAGCTGCTCAAATTCCCTTCCAAGGCTCCAACACAGGCCAAACATGAAGTCTCAGAGCACCGTGGCTCCAGGAGTTCCAACTACCCTCAGAGGTCTCTAGGTACCCTTCATGCCTCATACCGGGGAACCTATTCCCACACTTCTCCCTCCAAAGATCCAGCCTTCTCCAAGGCAATCCAAAGAGAAGTGCACATACACCCAGATCCATCGAGGATCCATAAGGTAAGATCCATTGTCTCCAATCATCATCTTCCCCAGAGCTACTCTTTGTAATCAACATTCCAACTTTAATCAATATCATCTCATCTGCATCACACACATGCAATTATCATGAGAGAACATAAAATAATTCATTTAGGAACTCAAACTTAGTTCAAAGGAAATTCAAATTTTCCTCAAAACATGAAATTCTATTTCATAATTCTTCTCGGATGTTGCCATATTAGGAATGCAACCTTCCTTGTGGTTTTCCACAAGCACCAAAATGCATAGTATTTTTCCTGCAATGCTTCATCTTGCATTCAACCAACAAATTGTTAGTATTTCATGTACATCATAATTCAATTGTAATATGTACAAAACCTTATGCAGTGATCTTAGAATTGCCCGCACCTAGCAATTCAATCACAATTACCAAACAATTTAATACAGTAGAACGACTCATCATTCTATGCGTATGCCTGTTCATAATTAATATATGTAAGTTCATTACTTCTTTTTCTGAACAAGAAATGTTTCTGTAGTCAATGCTTACGTGACTACTTGACTTGCAACTTTCATGTTGCAATGTCTAACAACTTCTGACATATCCTTAACTTCATGAGTTAACAACATTTCAGTTGTTAGTAACAATTATTTCCATGCAATAATATATATGCGCGAGTGCAATTCTCAGTGCATATTTGTTCAATGCACCTTGCATTGAAGTACATAATGATTTTTATTTCAGTCATGTATATCACTATCCATAAGTTGGAATTCTTGCCAAATTCTTGACACATTCTCCACACACTTCCTATTGTCTTCCCAATTAATTAGATGCCTTCCTTTTCGACCCGAACACTACACCAACAATATAATTATGTGGTGTTCATTAGTGTTACCAAAAAGGTTGCAGTCCAAGTTTTATTTAAAGGTAGGAATATTTTGGTACCTGTGTGGTTCATAACCTTTCCATATCCATACTTTGCCATATCCAACCATGTCATGGTCTCATACATGACTAGCTTTTCCGACATCCAATCTTATAACAAGTTCTTATCTTCTAATTCTTTGGTTATTACCTCATAACCAAATTATCATGACATGCTACTATTTTAGTGTGTGCATTCAAAAAGCTGAGAAGCTTTGAATTAATACATGCCTCCAGCCTTTACCACATCCAGTGGTATGCATTCAAATAATATAATCATGTGATTTTATAAAATAACTCTGGCTGAGGAAATTCTTACCTAAATTCCCTTCAACAATTATGCAATAAGAGGAATAAAAACTCATACCTGCATGACTGCCATTAATAAATTTGATTCTACCTGAATAACTGATGGCAGTAGAAGCTTTTCATGCCTCTCTTCGTCAGTCTTATGACCAACCCTTCAACTTTCTATTGTTTCCTTTCCTATGCAACAACATCATCAGCAACACTTACAAACATGCAAGAATTCTCTTTTTGCGTATGGTTTTTCAACCAAGCCTAATTCAATTGTTTCTACCGCAATTTCAGTGACTTCTTTCTCCTTGTATCATATTTCTTGTTGTTCTCAGAGTTTTCACTTCATCCTAGATTCCTAAATCTTCTTGTGCTCTCACTGTAATCATTGTACATGATTAGTTCTGACCTGAGCACTTTCTAGCGAAATC
>SNQJ01S0202241.1:11041-23709 GCA_010110895.2 Picea sitchensis | reverse complement strand
CCTAGGGTCTTTATCAATATATGTCCCAGACCACATATCCCAGGAGTGCACTGGGTGCCCTAGATCTCGTCTAGGGTCTTAGCCATCCTCCAGGAGAATGGCTCTCGCTGCTGCATGTAAATTTAACATTTTCAATTGGAATAACACCACCAACTGCGTGCAGACCTTCCACGAACCTCCCAGCCTTAGACCGCGCTGCTCATCACTCTCAGCAGTAGGTCACCCCCGAGCTGGGACTAAGCTCCATCGGGCAAGGGAATCCTAGGCTAGGCAAGGTCAACAGGAAGACACACAGTTTATGAGGAAGGATTCTCTCTCAGGAGCCACTTACACCCACTGCTCACAGACTCTCATTCCCCACATCCCTGTCCCACCCTAGGAGTATACACCTTCACTGTCACACGGGACAGTCCATCGGCTGCTTCACTTCCCTTGCCTTGGGCTTTAGCAACAGGCGGATCGGAATTCTCAGAGCTCTGTAGCAGCTACGGGACCCCTTCCAGGAGAACTCACTTCCACAACACACTCTCTCACTTGGAGAGAGTTTCCCACAGGCCTGACAACCTGCCTCTTCAACCACAACCACCTCTCTCACATGGAGAGAGTGTTGCACACAGGCCTGACAACCTGCTTCTTCAACCCCGTTCTAGCACCAAGAAGACAACAACTAAGCTCAACAAGCAACAAACGACGGTGACGAACTACACTCAGCCAAGGGACTGCGTGGCCACAACAACCCACAGTTCTAACACACACGACAAAGACAATTTCGGGATGCTCATGCTTCACAGAAGACTCAGGTCGGCTTCACGGATTTGGTCTTCAGAGGTGCGTGGCTATGCAGAGGTCCAACACAGAGACATTACGGGTTCTCAGAAAGGATTCCAGCGAACTCAGGCGGAGTATGGTAGAATGGGTGCGTGGGTATCCAGTTGCAGACGCAGAGGATGACAGAATGAGGAGCGAACCCCCTCCACGACTGACTTCTGCAGCTTTAACTGCATGCGCCCAGGTCGACACCTATCTTCCTGGAGCTGCATGCACTCCATTTTGCATACGTTCCTTTCCAGGAACTTAGGACAACACTCAACAATTGTCCACCTTAGCCTTTTGAAATAATAATAAATTATTATCCCTTTTTAGAGGTAGGCCCCCTAGCTTAGCCCCTAGGCCCAACACTTAGCCTCCTCTCCCTTACCCAGGCTTGTGGAAGCTTAATCCTCCATCACTCTTTCTTCGTGGCCGGTCTACACGCAACGATGTTTTTATATTTTATTAATGATCTGCATAATTACATATACAAAAATCAGGCTCCTGGCCTTTAACTTTTAGGCTCTCCGGCCTAACAAACATATAAGCCCACCAATTTATATACACTTGGCTCACCAACTTATAAAACATGTTTACAATACATAGACGTAACTGGGGCTCGTCCTTGGGGTATTACATGGTGGGCCCTGCATCGCTAATCTGAGCCATAAGAGCCACATAACCTGAATATCTTTGAGGTCTATTACTCTCTTTGAATGTACCTGAAGGAGCTGTATGTTTTTCTGCCTCTCGCAGAATTTATCTACACCAGGTAGGCTTCCTCTTACCAGGAGGTACCTCCAGATGTCTCTCTATCTGTTCTACTGGATTCACCGTATCAACCTAATCCAATGGCTCTTCAGGTTCCTCCATCTCTGTATCCAACTGCAACTCTTTAGATTGCTTAAATGCAGCTTCTTCATGAAATGTTACATCCCTGCTTACCTCAATATATCTTTGGCCTGGAACATAGATCCTGTAGGCCTTGGATGTTTCACTGTACCCAACAAAAATTCCTTTCTTCCCAGAAGGCTCCATCTTAGTTCTCTTTTCTTTCGGCATATGTATGTAAACTGGACATTCGAAAATCCTCAAGTGTCCCACTTCTACCTTTTCGCTAGTGAATGCTTCTTCTAGAGTCTTTTCCCGCAGAATAGCATGAGGACTTCTATTCTGAATATAAACTTCAGTGTTTGTGGCTTCTGCCCAAAGTGATGTGGGAAGGTCATGATCACACATCATAGCTTTTGCTGCCTCACAGATTGTTCTGTTCTTTCTATCAACAATCCCATTTTGCTGAGGGTTGTAGGGCATAGTTAGTTGTCTCTTGATTCCTACTTCTTTACAGAAGTCATCAAATCGATGAGACTCAAATTCCCACCATTGTCAGTCCTTAAAGCACGTATGTGTTTTCCAATCTGGTTTTCAATCAATGCTTTGAATTCTAGAAATTTACTGAAAGTTTCATTCTTTGCCTTTAGAAAATAGATCCATGATTTCCTAGAGAAGTCATCTATGAAAATCACATAATAAAGACATCCATTTAGGGAAGGTGATGGCATAGGCCCACATATGTCTGAATGTATTAACTCCATAATTCCTTTAGACCTTGTATTACTGTTAGGAAAGGTCTTCTTTGTGTTTTTACCAAGAACACAACCTCTACAGATACCATCATGTTCAAAATGAAAAGTAGGCATTCCTCTTACCATTTTTGGTAGTCCGGGGAGTGCTTTGTAGTGAAGATGTCCAAACCTCTAATGCCACAACTCAGATGGATTAACTGAAGCATGAACCGGTGCTTGGATATGTCCTGGAAGCTTGTAGTATAGACCTCCCTCTCTAACTCCAATCACAATTGCTGAACTTAGTTCTTCATTCTTGGGCCATAAGAGAGCTTTCTTGTCCATGAAGACCTTTGTCTTCCAGGGTTACAACAGAGATAAGATTCTTCTTTAAACCAAGAACGTATAATATTTCCTCAATGTGTAACTCACCTCCAGATTCGAGCTGAAAGGATGCTGAACCAATTCCTTCGATTGCATAGCTAGCATTATCTCCAAGTTCTACCTGAGCAGAGAACTTCTTCTCCTTGTAGTTCGCAAGGACTCCTTTATTTCCTGTCATGTGCCTAGAAGCTCCACTATCCACCAACCAAGATTCAACATTGTTTGTAAGAGAACCAAAGAGTGTTGAAATAAGATAGTATTCCCTCCTGGTCTTTTGATTACTAGAAGCCCCTTTAGTCTTCGTCTTTTGAGACTCATCTTCTGCAGCAATAGAAGCATGATATTTACCCTTGTGTCCTTTTCTGATCTTTGGACAATCTATGGCAAAGTGCCCCTTTCGCTGACAGTTGTAGCACTTCACCCTTGTCATATCAAACTGTTTTCCTTTGAAGCCACCTCTGCTTTTCTCCTTTTGAGGAAACTTCTTTTGAGAAGTAAATCTTCTTCCTCTCCTTGTCCTTGCTGTTCAAGCAAGGTTCTCTTCCTTTGAAGTACCATTTCGACTATGAATTCTCCCTTCTTCCTGCAGACAATCATGCCACAACCTTTCAAAGTCTGGCTGGTTTTCACGAGCATTTATCCCAACCATAAATGTTTCCCAAGAAGGTGGAAGAACTTCCACATCAGTTTGGACGAGATCTTCATCATCTACAGTTACACCAATGACCAGCAACGGATCCCTTAACTGAGAGATCTTTGTGAAGGAGGCCACAGAGTCACCCTTCTCCATCTTGAGAGTTCAAAGCTTATTCTTTAGAACCCTCTTCTGACTAGGTGCCTTCTTTTCATACAGATTGGATAGAGTGTCAAAACACTCCTTTGCAGTCTTCAACAGTGCTATAACGGGCATGATGTTATCCTTTACCGTATCAAATATGATTCGCTTTGCCTTTGCCTGATTTCTCTTGAAGGCTGTCCTTCCTGCATTGGTAGTGGGCTCTTCTACTGTACTGATCACAAAGTTGTCCAAATCATATTCTTCCAGAATATTCAGGACTCTGGATTTCCAAACATTAAAGTTTGAAGCCCCTTCAATTCTGTGCTCAGGCCTTACAGAAATGGAAGACATCTCTGCAAGTACTGTGCTTGAATAACTCCTAAGGATCTGCGCAGGCTCTAGCAGACTGCAGAACTGAGCACTTCCACACCCTAAAGCTCTGATACCATGTTAATTTTCAAGCTTAAACAGATAACAATAGTTCACAGTAGTGTTCTTTAGCCTTTATCAGAAAAACTGAAGCATAAGAAACATTTGAAGAACAACACTCACAAAGTAGACAAGTATTTATCCTGGGAAACCCTCAAGGGGAAGAAAACCCAACAAACTTATTGTGATATATTTAACAGTCAAACAAGTACAATGACGTTACAAGACTTCTTTTCTTGAGAGAGATAAGACAATAGCACTAAAACAATAGCACTTACTGTTGTTTCTGTGTCTTCAACTTTCTCTGAGCCTCTACCCAAATCTTCCCTCAGACCTGTAGCTATTACTGTAGCTGCTGCTGTCTCAGATGTGCCCTTAATGCTAACTTAGAACTGCTCTTAAGGCTGCCTCAGATTAGAGAAAGTTGCTACCCANCCTTCTCCATCTTGAGAGTTCAAAGCTTATTCTTTAGAACCCTCTTCTGACTAGGTGCCTTCTTTTCATACAGATTGGATAGAGTGTCAAAACACTCCTTTGCAGTCTTCAACAGTGCTATAACGGGCATGATGTTATCCTTTACCGTATCAAATATGATTCGCTTTGCCTTTGCCTGATTTCTCTTGAAGGCTGTCCTTCCTGCATTGGTAGTGGGCTCTTCTACTGTACTGATCACAAAGTTGTCCAAATCATATTCTTCCAGAATATTCAGGACTCTGGATTTCCAAACATTAAAGTTTGAAGCCCCTTCAATTCTGTGCTCAGGCCTTACAGAAATGGAAGACATCTCTGCAAGTACTGTGCTTGAATAACTCCTAAGGATCTGCGCAGGCTCTAGCAGACTGCAGAACTGAGCACTTCCACACCCTAAAGCTCTGATACCATGTTAATTTTCAAGCTTAAACAGATAACAATAGTTCACAGTAGTGTTCTTTAGCCTTTATCAGAAAAACTGAAGCATAAGAAACATTTGAAGAACAACACTCACAAAGTAGACAAGTATTTATCCTGGGAAACCCTCAAGGGGAAGAAAACCCAACAAACTTATTGTGATATATTTAACAGTCAAACAAGTACAATGACGTTACAAGACTTCTTTTCTTGAGAGAGATAAGACAATAGCACTAAAACAATAGCACTTACTGTTGTTTCTGTGTCTTCAACTTTCTCTGAGCCTCTACCCAAATCTTCCCTCAGACCTGTAGCTATTACTGTAGCTGCTGCTGTCTCAGATGTGCCCTTAATGCTAACTTAGAACTGCTCTTAAGGCTGCCTCAGATTAGAGAAAGTTGCTACCCAAAACAGAGTTTTTCAGCCCTCAAAAAAACCTCTTAGTTGCTGTCCAGAATCACCCTTTAGTTGCTGTCCAGAACACCCTTTAGTTGCTGTTCAAAACAGACCTCAAAACAGAGTACATTTGCTGCTACAGAATAGAGTAGATGGCTGCTACAGAATAGAGTAGATTGTTGTCCACCATAACATATATACTCTGTCTCAGAACAAAGATATCTTATCTTCTAGTTGCTACCCACCAGATTAGCCCTAGTTGCTGCCCAGAACAGTAAGAGATCTGTTGTTATTTGCCTTCATAAAAACCTCCTAGTTGCTGCCCACCAGAACATTGCTATCATACCTCAGAGTTGCTGCCTTCAGAAGTAGTGAACCGATGTGTATGAGGCCCCCCCCTCTTCTTTGTATAGGATAGTTTTTAGGTTAGGTGAGTTAGGTTAGGGCCGCCCCCTAGGTTAGGGTAGGGCCGACCTAGGCTAGGTTAGGGCCGACCTACCCAGGTTGGTTAGAGGAGGGCAACTTGAGGGAGGGCTGCTAGGAGGGCTGCGTGGAGGCCAACTTTCCAAGTTAGTTAGAGGAAAAATATCCTCTGCAGTTGCATAAAATTTAACATTCTTGTCTACTGCACTCCTTGCCCAATCTAAGTCTGAATATCCGTGTAACCTCACTCCATCACCTCCAAGATACCTTAGCCCATACTCCACTATACCTCTCAACTACCTGAGCACATGCTTTGCTGCTATCCAATGCATCTGCCTCGACTCCACCATGAACTGACTCAAGGTGTTCACATCAAAACATATATCTGGGCTAGTGTTGCCTGAATACATCAAGGACCCTATTAGTTGCTTGTATATCTTGGCATCCACCAACTCTGAATATGAAGTTACAACTTTCTTCAGGTTGGTAACCATAGGTGTAGCCATCGGTCTACAGTCCACCATCCTGAATCTCCTCAAGATCTCTACTGTGTACTTCCCTTGACCAAGGAAGATCTCCCCCGATATCTGCCAAACCTCTAACTCCAAGAAATAAAGCATCAAGCCAATATCCTTCATCTCGAACTCTGTAGCCAAATTTGCTTTGCACCTTGCTATATGCTCCTTTGAACCTATGAAAAACAAATCATCCACATACAACACCAAGATAAGCGAATCTGTCCCAATAAGTATAGAGTGCAAGTTAGGATCCACCTCACTCTTGGTGAAGCCCATACTCCGAGGCAAGTATCCATCAATCTTGGAATACCACGCCCTGGGTGTCTGTTTGAGTCCATACAAGGCTTTCTTAAGCCCACACACATGAGACTCCCTCTCATGTACCTCAAAGCCCCGGGGTTGCTCTATATAT
Organism: Picea sitchensis; assembly: GCA_010110895.2. NCBI lineage: Eukaryota > Viridiplantae > Streptophyta > Pinopsida > Pinales > Pinaceae > Picea > Picea sitchensis. Next base: position 17,106 of record SNQJ01S0202241.1, on the reverse strand, counting down.
ACTTCTTCCTCAGTGATCCCGTTGAGGAAAGCTGTCTTCACATCCATTTGGTGAATCTTCCACCCCATACCCGAAGTAATAGAAATAACAACTTGAATAGAAGCATACATGGTGACTAGAGCAAATGTATCCTCGTAGTCCACTCCCTCTCTCTGAGATAATCCTCTCGCCACAAACCTTTCCTTGAACTTCTCAACGCTGCCATCTGCAGCATGCTTGATCTTGTAGAGCCACCTGGAACTCTCAACTGACTTCCCCTCCTGTCTCAGCACTATGTCCCAAACATCATTCCTCATGATAGAGGTGTAGTCGTCCACCATGACATCCCGCCAAACATGCTGATCTGCTGCTTCCTCAAAACTGGAAGGCTCAACATGGATGATTTTACTCATAAGCGCCATATAGTTGGGAAGCTTCTTGGGAGGCCTGCTCTCCCTAAATGCTCTCCTAGGAGCCTCACCTACATCCCTCAATGTCTACAATAACCACCTGGGTCTCCTGACAGAACTGGAAGGGGCTAACTCCTCCTCCCCACCTAAAGTTTGACTTCCTAAACTGGAAGTTGCTGAGCGCTGCTTATCCTTCGAAGCCTCCTGCTCCTTGTCCTTTGCCATTGCTGGTGACTCATGAGATTTCCTAGATGCTAAGTTCTCCTCGAACTTAACATCTCTGCTCACAATTGTCTTCCACTACACTGGTATGAAGATTCTGTAAGCCTTTGAGGTCTCGTTGTACCCCACAACTATACCCTTTTGTCCTAAAGGCTCCAACTTCGTCCTCTTCTCCACAAGCACATGGATGTATACTGGACAACAAATATCCTCAAATGTCCCATCTCTGGCTTCACTCCTGAGAAGTCTTGTCCCCCAATATCCCGTGAGGACTTCTATTTTGTACATATACTATCGTGTTACATGCCTCTGCCCAAATAAACATAGGTAGATCCCGGTCATGTATCATAGCCTTGGCAGAACCGATGATGGACCAATTCTTTCTCTTCGCAACCCCATTTTGTTGAGGGTTGTAAGAGATTGTCAACTCCCTTTTGATCCTTGCCTCCTTGCAGAAATCCTTGAAGTCATTGGATGTGTACTCTCCCCCGTTATTTGACCTCAATACCTTGATCCTCCTCCCTGTTTGGTTCTCCACCCGAGCCTTGAACTTCTGGAATTGACTGAAGACCTCATTCTTGGTTTTCATAAAGAAGATCCAAGTTTTCCTGGAAAAATCATCGATGAACGTCACATAGTATGATGCTCCCTGCACTGATGCTACTGACTTCGATCCACTCACATTTGAGTGAATAAGATCCAAGATCCCCTTGGACCTACTGTCAAGCAGCCTTGGCATTCTTGCCAAGTGAACACCCTCTACACACTTTCTGTTGCTCAACATTGAAATCTGGAAGACTAGTAACAATCTCCCTTAGAATCGACAACGCCCTGTAGTGTAGGTGTCCCAACCTCTCGCTCCGTAGCTCACATAGGTTATCACTGTCATGTACCAAAGCCTAAACAGGCTTGCCTATCAACCTGTATAAGTTACCCTCTCTAACCCCAATGACCACTGTTGTGTCCGGGCTATCTCCCTCTAGACATATGAGTATGTGCCCTCTTTGAAAAGTAACGACAAAACCCCTGTCCTCCATAACTGAGACCGAGAGCAAATTTTTCGTAAGTCCCGGTACATAAAGCACATCATGGGCATTAAACGAACCACCTGACTCAAGTTGGAACAAGATAGCTCTCTCACCCGTCATTGCATACTTGGCATCATCACCAAGCTCCACATGGATCCCTAAGTCCTTCTCTGTCAGACTGCTGAATAGGTCCCATGCTTCTGTCATATGACGAGATGCACCATTGTCCAAGCACCATGCACTCCTGGTAGTTTTGTTGGTGGAAAGGCAAGAAACTAGTGAGAAATCCTTCTCGAACTTCACATCAAACTCATCCAACTGAGTTTTTGCAGATGCTGCTACCTGCTGTGGTTTTCCCCTTCCTTTCTTCTTCTCCAAACACTGAGATGCCTAATGACCACTCTTGTGGCATGCGAAGCACTTGATCTTACTCAAGTCCTTCTTCTTCCCCAGTTGTGATGTACCTCCATCATTGTTACCCTTCTTGCTGGGAACCTTTCCTTTTCCCTTCTTTGTCTTACTGACAAGGGCCAGGTTCTCATCACGACCTCCTTGCTTGCTGACTTTAGACTCCTCTCGAGTCTCTTCCTCGATACAATAATCCCATAGCCTTTGTTAATCTGGAAGATTTTCTCGAGCGCAGACTCCCTTGACAAATGGTTCCTAAGTCTTTGAGAAACCATTCAGTGCCACATTTACAAGTTCTGCGTCATTCACTTTCTCCCCAAAAGTTGCAAGCTGATCACGTACCTGAGTGATCCTCATTGTTAAAATTAATGCAGCTGCAAGAGCCATTCTCCGGGAGGATGGCAAAGACCCTAGTTGAGATCTAGGGCCCCCAGTACACTCCTGGGGTTCTTGGTCTGGGACCAAGCAGTTAGAGCCATGGCAAAATACCCTAGTGAGGGCCCCCAGTGTATTGTTGGGGTTCTTGGTCAAGGACCAAACATTTTGATGGTATAAGTCCCTAGATGTGTTCTAGGGCCCCTGGATGTGTTCCAGGGAATCCTTGCTCGTGTTTGGATTGATCCTTAGTTGTGTACCTTGGTGGATAAGACCCTAGTTTTGATCTAGGGCCCCCAGATGTGTTCTAGGGTATCCTGGTCTGGGACTATGCAGTTTCTTGATTAAGTGCCAAGCTGAGATAATGTGTGACCCTCTTCTCTCCTGGAGCAGTTAAGAAGAAGGGCATGATCACATCATTGACCTTCCTCGTATGCTGGGATGATAAAAGCTTATAAGTTATATCATGAGACTCATGTGGACATTCTACCATCAAAGAAGAACGTACCTTGTTGACTTTGTCTTGAAACCCCCCTTGCTTGATTTACGTCCCCCTTAATTGTTGTGTGGGTTTTTGGTTTGGTTCTTTGCTTCTCCCTAAAAAAAGCTAGCCGCCTTGATTTTGGATCCCCTCTCGTTGACTTGTTATTTCTTTGTTGACTTTTATGATTTGACAATTAATATTTTATGTTATAAAATATTATTTGTTTAAATTATTTTAATTATCTAATTATTTTAATTATCTAATTATTAGGGTTTAATCCTAACCCTAAAGTTAGGACTAATATACTAGCCCTAACCTACCTACCAAAACTATAAAAGAGACCTATCCTCATTCTTTGCTCACACACTCTCTTCTAAGCCGAGTTTTGATCTGAGGTTTTCCGCGGCTCCTTGTTCAGTTTGTTGAGTGGCTGCGGTCCCTCTAGGACAAATCTTCTTGGTGTATTAAGTCACCATGGGCATACCTCTCTAGCCTCTTGCTGCCGCTGACCCCTAAGGGTTCTTTCCAGCCTGCCGCAGGTCTCTTCTTGGTTGTTGTTTGGGGTTTCTGATTCTCCTTGCTGGTGTCACCCTCCTCATCTCCTTGCTGTTTACGCTGATGATGTCCTCTTCTATTGCTGGTGCTACTTGTGTATGCTGCCTTACCTTGCAGCTCTTAGTACCCTAAACAGGGTTTGATAGGGCAGCCCTAGAACTGTTAATTTGTTGTAGCAGTTCTGTATTTTTTGCACAAAATTTACTAAGGCTGTTAGTGGCTCTCTTTCAACCACTGGGTGTTGAAATATTGTAACTACGAAGTATATTCTACTTATTATTGAGTTATTATTAAATAGATCAATCCCCTTTTGTGGATTGATCATGTTGGGCTTTGGATATGACCAAATCCCCTTTTATGGATTGGTCAAACCCTAATTAAATGATGCTAATTGAGAAGTCGACCCTAGGGCTAATTAAAGTGGTTTCAACCACTTTAATTAGCCCTAAAGTTAGGACTAATATACTAGCCCTAACCTACCTACCAAAACTATAAAAGAGACCTATCCTCACTCTTTGCTCATACACTCTCTTCTAAGCCGAGTTTTGATCTGAGGTTTTCCGCGGCTCCTTGTTCAGTTTGTTGAGTGGCTGCGGTCCCTCTAGGACAGATCTTCTTGGTGTATTAAGTCACCATGGGCATACCTCTCCAGCCTCTTGCTGCCGCTGACCCCTAAGGTTCCTTTCCAGCCTGCCGCAGGTCTCTTCTTGGTTGCTGTTTGGGGTTTCTGATTCTCCTTGTTGGTGTCGCCCTCCTCATCTCCTTGCTGTTTACGCTGATGATGTCCTCTTCTATTGTTGGTGCTACTTGTGTACGCTGCCTTACCTTGCAGCTCTTAGTACCCTAAACAGGGTTTGATAGGGCAGCCCTAGAACTGTTAATTTGCTGTAGCAGTTCTGTATTTTTTGCACAAAATTTACTAAGGCTGTTAGTGGCTCTCTTTCAGCCACTGGGTGTTGAAATATTGTAACTACGAAGTATATTCTACTTATTATTGAGTTATTATTAAATAGATCAATCCCCTTTTGTGGATTGATCATGTTGGGCTTTGTATATGACCAAATCCCCTTTTATGGATTGGTCAAACCCTAATTAAATGATGCTAATTGAGAAGTCGGCCCTAGGGCTAATTAAAGTGGTTTCAACCACTAATTGAAGAAGTCGACCCAACTTGGTGAAGAGACAACCCTAGCGCCTAACAACTAGTATAAATAAGAGAGGATGATGCCTCATTCTTACACTCACTCAAGTCACTCATCTAGTGTGCAAGTTTGAAGGAAGCCGCAGTTGCCAAAAGAAGAAGAGAGAGAGAGGTGCATTGCTCAGTGTTGGATATTTTCTAGTGTTTGGTTTATTATCTTGGCATTGTATTGGCAATCTATATTAAGGAAGTTTTTGCTGGGTTTTCTCCCCCATGAGGGTTTCCCAGGATAAATGTGTGTACCTTGTGATTGTGTTTCATTCAGTGATCATGCTTATGCTATTATTGTCTAGTCAATTGAAAAGAACTTAGTAGCAACTCTAAATTTAACATGGTATCATAGCTTGACTGAATAGAGCACCTTTCACTGGGTAACCAAAAACGTCATTGTTGTCGTACAAGAAAATTAGGGCTTTTTATTGGAAGATAATTTCAGCCTAAAAACTATCTAGGGAATTGCACCCTAGCCTAGCAAACTCATTGGCACCTTGAGCGCATCTTTTCAGTGGCTAGAGCCTCTGGAAAGTGAAAACCTAGTTTTTGGCTGGTACCAGAAAACCAGAAAACCAGGAATCCAGAACCAGTACCAGAAGTACCAGTCCAGAATGGCACAGGTCAAGTTTTAAGGGGTAAAACTTGAAATTTTTGAAATCAGACTGCTCTGATCTACTCGCCTTAGCCCAATGCATCTAGTCCCTGGATCAGAATTCTAAAATTTGAAAGTTGAAAAATTAGGGTTTCCTCATAAAACCCTAAGTTGATGTTGCAGTTGCAGTGCCAGTTTCTTCATGTCAGTGGCAACACCAGTTGCAGTGAAAGTTTTTGTGAAGTGTTGGGACTGTTGTCTTATTGTCTAGTACACCTTACCCTAGCAAGATACTGTCAGAGGTATGTCCTTACATATGTTTTAAAATACATTATTATTCTAAAGGGTACTTGCAGGAAAAGGGATCTTTTGTCATATATCCAGAAGGATCTCAGATCCAGCGCATTTAGAGGAATAGTACACTCCAGGTTTGATGATCTTGATATGCATCTATTTGTTATGACGTTATTTTAACCTTATAGGTTGTATGTTGAAGCTATGACCATCATACTAACCCTTGGTCAAAAATTAAATTCAAGGTATTAGATTGAGATTAGAGTTTATTCTCTAACTTAGACTTTTGTCAAGATAGCATATTGTCTTAGTATAGAGGACAAGTTGAAGAAAGCACTCGTCATCTTGAGTGAAGGAGACTTGAAAGAAAAGAAACACAGTCATTCTTGAGGACAAGACTCCAGGTTCCAGGTTTGATTGATTAAGTTGATAAGATTCAAAGTTGCACATGACAAGTTGATAACTACCTCATTACAAGTAAACACCATAGTTGAGGTAGCAGTCTTTGAAAAGTATTATACTT
>SNQJ01S0202240.1:1123-16783 GCA_010110895.2 Picea sitchensis | reverse complement strand
GAGATGCTCGATAGGGTTGTCATCTTTATGTTCTCTAAATATGGGAAAAAAATCACCACACTCATCAATAGTAGGAACAACATTTGGAAAACCAGGAACAACAGAGAAATTGAAAGGAGCAAACCTTCGAGCCAAAATGGATTCCATATGAAAATATGACTTCTTAAAACTGTGGAGTCACCACTGGATTCTTTAAACATGGAGTCGCCAGGTGAATGATATGCAGTTTGAAAGTGTCTAGTATTTGTTCACCATCAAAGACGAGATCTGATCATTGTCATTCTCCCAGGGAACTTTTCAATCTGGGAGAGCAGCTAAAAGACTTCTTGATAAATATTTCCTTTCTTGATAATCTTCTCTGGGTCAAATTCAGGTGTATCTAGGGGCAGCTGCGGAGTAGACCTTGTGTGTCTGCCTTTAGGAGCAACAACTGAAACAGTGGAGTCACCAGGTGAAAGTTGTAATCTTCAATGGTACTGATATCTGATGCACCTTCAGAATCAGAACTTCTTTGTCATTCAATCCCATGGAAATGTATTCAATTTTTTCCCCGGAAATGATGCTATGAATGTTAGTACTGAGAGTCACCTTCAGATTGCGGGAGGATAAGCCTAGTATCCATCCAATTTTTTGGTGAATGTTGGTTTTATATGGATGGAGGTCAATGGAAAAAACTCAATATATGAATGATGTTCAACACAAAATTGGACAAGAAATGCACAGGGAAGTGGGGGCCACAACTAACTTCAGTCAGTGAATTGAGTTTAAGTGTGAGCAGAGGGAAGACTTAGTGAGAAAGGTGAACATGAATGCAATGAGCATCAGGCTTTCAAGCATCTTGGAGAAGAAAAACTCAGACTCAAGATCACTCTTGAGATCAAGCTTCAGAAACTGAAATATGTCCAAACAACACAGTCACAATAGCACAATGATCAAGCCTACATCACCATGTAGCTACAACAACTCGACTGGATCCTCCATGCCCGAGCCATTCAGTGTAAGAGGGGAAAATATCACAAGGAAGATGACTAAAACTGGTCGCAATACCGCTGCAATCAAACCTACATTACAACAACATAACAAACCTCGATTGGATCCTCCATGCCCGAGTGTTTTAGCATAGTTTTTACAAAGAGATGAAAAGAGGTTGAATTCTATTAATCTGAAATTCTCAAATCCGATACATAACTAGAGAACATTTCTAGCATCAAAACATTTCAAAATAGGGGGCTTTGCTTGGCCAGTTGACGACCTTAACAAAATATCAAAACTAATTATTTATACTATGAACAATTCTCCACTACCAGTAGTGTGACCTCGCCACTACAATCAAATCTTTGCGTCGACGACTTTTTCTGTCAGACTGAACGTGCATCCCTCTATCAGACGTGAGCTTATATCAACATGGTTTTTGCAGGAAAATCTGTCCATAGGGGTACCATGGGCTGACGGTTCAGTCCCGATGGTTGAACCCTCCATTCCTTCCATTTATGGAGTGAGCCAAGGTTTCAACCACTAGATCCATTTTCATTAAATCCCTCTTCAGAGATTGAACGAGACCTAATTCTCAGGGGGCAGCTATGCGCTACTCTCAGATAGGATGCCATATAAACACGAGATTGCGGGGACATCAAAAGAGGTTTGTATTTAGACCTCTTTTGGGCCCGCAATACATCACATTTATCCATGTATAATTTTCTCCATACCATGGTTTCCATTGCGGGACCGCTCAAGAAAAATATCACCTGAGCATGTTGCGTCCCCGCAATGGACTGTGGCCATAGGTCTAGTCCTGATCTACGATCTGAGCACACCCACTAAGTTTAGCGCCACTGCCAAGATTAATTGCCCACCAACTTTAGGATCTGCCAAAAGTGTGCCTTGGGATGGGGCACTACTTTTAGCACTGAACAATAACATATCTCAGAGGATGATCTGATGTGGAGGCCTGACGTCACCATGTTGATATGTTGCGGATGGAGAGGTGAAATGTGTCACTTGAAAACAGGTAGAAAGCATGTCTAAAATGCTTGAAATGAGTGCCTTGTGTTAGCGCTAGATGGATTCCATGAACTTGGTTCTCCAGGGCTCGGGTGATAGCTCCTTTTCCTTTGGCTCTTCTATGTTCTTTTACCTGGAGTTGTCAATCTGATGATGTGTGTCTTCTTGAATCAAATGACCGAGAATTACTTCGGGTCCCCGGACTCCGAGAAAATCAAATCTCAAACCTCCTCTGCCTTCAACTGCTTTTATCCGGAGCTATATATCTGATGATGTGTGGCCCTCTTAAGATCGCCGACTAAGATGCCTTCGGGAATCTAGGGCTTCGGGCATTTGGGAGGCACTACCGCTAAGATCAACGACTCCTTGTTGATTTTGAGATCAATGGTCCACGATTTCTTCAAGAGTTCAGGCTTTGACTCTCCGGAATTTTTATGCACTTCTCACTTCGAAACTCCCGTAGCTCATTTTCCCGAACGCTTGGATCAACTACCACCTATCCCCATTAAGATTAACGGCTCATGATCGCTTCGAGACTTTGGCTCTTTTTATTGCATTATACTTCGTGCAATTCTGAAACTATGAATACCCAGGGGCCGCTAATCCAATATTCACAGGGGATCACCACCGCCACAAAATGGACTTGCCTGCTACTTGTGATTCAAGTCCAAAATAAACTATTCTGAAAGTTTCTCTTCATGCTCAAGGCTGCGGCCTGTGTGAACAAGGACCTCGAAAATTTTGTTGTGGGCTTGGGAAAACAAGGAGACCATTGACTGAAACATAGGAGGAGAGTGCTCTTCCTTGGAGAAAAAAAGAGGGGCTTGGGGCCGAGGTTTCTCTCAGGTAAGATATTCAGGGAAAACCAGGACGCACAAATGAACAAGGGCAAGGAGATAATGATTTACAAGACGAAAGGGGGAAAAACTTAAGATTTGGCCTGCGAAAAGGAGAGGGAGAGGGAAAAATTATAGACCTAGGTACCAACAATGAACACATATGACTCCAGACAACATTATGTGATAACATGTAGTATTCCAGATATAAAGTAGTATGAAAAACATAAATAAATAGCTATAAATGGCAGAGAAACATTGATATAACCAGAACAATACCAGAACAATACCAGAATAATACCAGAATAACACCAGAAAGAGAACTTTGATTACTGATAGAAATGTTCACTTGCCTCTTCGAGGGAGAAACCTCCAGTAGATCAGAGCTCTATTACAATAATATCCAAGACAAGATTTCTCATATCCTCTACTTCTATTTATACTAAATCTATCTATCCAAAAGAAAAATCTAGAGGAAGATCCTTCTAGAAGCAAAAGCTTCTATTAGGTCTTCTTACACTTGACTTATTCTTCCTTATTTCTAGGCCTTATTAATATTGGCCTTTAATACATGAAATTATATTATTCTACCTACGTGAGGGGTTAGGGAGGTTAGGTCCCTAACACTGAAAGATGAAAATATATTCTACAAGATTGATCTGAAGTTAGAATACCATTAGGTGAGGATAAAATAAGAATATATCATCAAGAAAACATTTAGAACAAGGTATGGCCATTATTAGTTTAGAATGGTTCCATTTGGGTTGTCAAATGCACTCATTGTCTTCATTTGCTTGATGAATGCCATCTTAAAAAATTACTTGGATAAGGTTTTCATTGTCTTATTGGATGACATACTTATATAATCTAATTCTAAATAAGATCATGGGTAGCACTTTAGGATGGTGATACAATTATTAAGGGAGCATCAGATGTATGCAAAGTTGAGCAAGTGCTCATTCTATCATAGGAATATACATTATTTGGGCCATATTATTTCAAAGGAAGAGATAGCAGTGGATCCTTAGAAGATAAAATCCATTGAAGGATGGAAAAAACCAAAGAATTCCTAATAGGTGAGTTCGTTCATGGAACTTATAGGTTATTTAAGAAGATTTAATTAATTTTTTTCAGGGATTGCACATCCAATCACTTGTTTGCAAAAGGGTGTGAAGTTTGAGTGGACCTATGAATGTGAAGGAAGATTTCAACACTTGAAGAATTTATTGACAAGTGCACTAATCTTGAATATTGTTGATCCAAATGGATATTTCATTGTGTTCCCTGATGCTTTCAAGGAAGGGATCAGGGGAGTCCTTAGCCAAAATGGGCATGTGATATGCTATGATTCAAGCAAGTTGAAAGAACATGAGAGACATTATGCCACTCATGATTTATAATTGGAAGAAATAAGTTCATGACTTCAATATGTGGAGGCATTATCTTATGGGAAAGAGAATCGAGCCGAGGACAAACCATAGTGGTCTGAAATATTTGTTTGGACAACCAACTTTGAATGCTAGGAAAATCATGTGGTTGAAATTCCTTAGTGAGCATGACTTAAAGCATATGAAAGGAAAGGAGAAAAAGGTGGTTTATGCACTCAATGGGAGGGTGCATGAATGCATGCTTCAACCATTAGTATGTACAAATATAATTTAAAACACAAAAGTTTGGAAGCTACAAAATCATACTAGCATTATTTGGAAACAAAAGAGAAAATACAACAAGGTAATTTGCAGTAGAAAATTAAAAATTATGAGTTGAGAGAAGATGGAATAATCATGTATAGGGGAAAATTTTATGTGCCTAAATCTTAGGAGATGAAAAATATGATGTTGAGAGAGATACATAATGTGCCTTATGTTGGGAACCCAGGTTACCAAAAAACAATTGCAGCTGTCAAGAGCCAATATTTGTTTCCTGGTATGAAGAAAGAGGTGGTTGAGTGTGTTTCTAGATGTCTATAATGTCAGAAGGTCAAGGTTGAACAAAGACATCCATATCAATTGCTACATCCATTTCCCATTCCATAGTGGAAATGGGAGGTTGTGACAATTGATTTTATCACCAAGTTGCTTAGAACAGTGAAGCAACATGATTCCATCATGGTGGTGGTGGATAAGATAACCAAAGCTGCTCATTTTATCCCAATGAAGCTCACTTACAGGGAAGCTAACATTGAAAATATTTATATGCAAGAAATTATCAGGCTACGTGGTGTGCCTAAGGTATTTGTTTCAGATAGAGATCCCAAGTTCACATCAAAATTTTGGAATGGATTATTTAAAGGATTTGAGACAAATCTGAATTTTAGCACAACATATCACCCAGAATCATATGCGAAACAAAGAGGTTGAATTAGGTGATTGAGGACATGTTGAGAATGTATGTGATGGATAAACCATCAAAATGAGAAGATTATTTACATTTAGTTGAGTTTTCTTATAATAATGAGTATTGGGAATATTTTAAAATGATCTGATTTTAAGCATTATATAGCTAAATATGCAACACACCAGTGAGCTACGACAACCCAACAAATAGAGAATTGGTTGTACCATAACTTCTCTGAGAAATGGAAGAACAAATGGTGAAAATAAAGTAGAATTTAAAGGCTACAATGGATAGGAAGAAAATTTATGCATACAAACGCAGGATTTAAAGAGAATTTAAAGTGGGTGATCATGTCTTCTTAAGAGTCAAATCTAAGAAGAGTTTACTAAAATTGAGGAGTTTCCCAAAATTGGTAGCAAGATATTGTAGACCATTTGAGATCCTAGAAAGGATTGGAAATGTTTCATACATGTCTACACTTCATTCATCCATATACATACATAATTTGTTTCATGTGTATTTTCTTAAAAATTCTGTGTGTGATGCTAATCATGTAATTGATTGGAATGTGATCCAGGTTAGCAAGAAGGAGATATCCAAGTTCATCCGGTCTGCATGATAGGAAAGTAAAGTGTTGATTAATTGGGTTGGTTTTCATTTATTTCAACCCTTGAAGCAAGTCCGGTAGCAAATTTCAGTATCCCCAACCGTATGGTTAAGGGACTCAATATTGTTTGAGGTATAAAGGTATGAAGATTAGTGTATTTGTAGGTAAGACTATTCAAGATGGATAGTACATGTCATGCCATTTCCGGTGATATGTGGACCGTCACATAACTTGTCACAGTTAGATATTTAAGGCCTTGTGAAGTTGGAGAACCCCCTTGAGTTATCTACAAGCCCCTAGAAGGTAAAAGAAGTCAAATTATTCTAGAAACCCATAGAAGAAGTTGACTATTCAAACTGGGTGAAACTAGGAGTTAATCATGGGTTAAGTTGTTGCAAAAAGAAAATAATTAAAAATAAATTAGTTGCAACTAGAAGTGGAGAGTTTACTATTTATGGATAAAGTGTTTATAACTGGACAAGTGGTTAGAATTGGGTTATCCCTAAAAGAAGGAAGTTAGGTTAAGTTGGTTAGAAGTTAACCCCTAAAGGAAGCCACTTGGAGAGTATAAATAAGAGAGAAAGGGCCTCCTATTAGAACCTATTGAGAACATTGAATATCTATTATTGTGTAAAGTTTATTGTAGGTACTCATTGATACATTTGAAGTTACACAAGTTTGAGGTAGCAAGAAGGGTTGACGATAGAAGTTTCAGAGTTGCAAAAATACTTTAAAAGCCCTAGTTTTTTAGGTGCATATGGGATGTATTAGAAGAAGTCTCATACGTACGTGGGATGGAAATATAAAAGGGTGCATAAAGTTTGAAAAGCATGAAATATTAAGTTGCTTAGGGTGATAGGTTCCCAGAGCCTAAAATCAAGATCCCAAGAAGGTCTACATTGATCAGGTACAACAAATCTGTCTATAGGTTCAAAAGGTATGTCTTATTTTTAGGAGTAGTTGGATATTGTTGTCTATATGAGATATGGTTATGGGGGTTTGAGGATTTTCCCTAGATAGGTTATTGGTTGTGTGGAAATGACTGTATAAGTCATATCTACAGAAATACAATGTTCGTATATCTGATATTTATTATTGGTACATATTGCTAGTGTTGAGGCATATCGTGTGTTTCATGGCACATGGTAGAGGGATTTGTGTTGTACATGGTCGATGGATTTTGGTTGTGTAGTGGTTTTGAATTTGTGTGTGAATTTTGATGCAACATATCAGTGAAGGTTTGATGTCTAGTCCATAGAGGGCTATTACACTTGATCATGATTGTACACACATTTATGGCACATGAATAGAGATACATAGATGCACTTGGTAAAGGGATATGTAAGATGATGTATGCACAGGGCATACCTACAGATATGACATAGTGACATGTATCGGGTTGATGTGACAGAGGAAGCAAAGTGTCTGAGTTTCAAAAAAGGTGAAAACCCTAGATTTCTGAAGGTGTACATAGGCTGCAGTATAGACAGACCGCATACATACACATTATGTAGTATAGACAGGGCACGTACATATGTGAGCTGTAGCATATACATGTTGATTACATGTTGGTATTTGTTGGTACAGGCTGACTTCTAGTATATAATTGATTATAGGCTATTGGTATAGGTTGGTTACAAGTTTTTGGCACATATTTGTATAGGTTTACAGTGATATATCTCACAGGGATAGTGTGACAATGGTTTCATCATTTGACATTTATATTTCAGGGTGATAGGATGGGGCAAGGATAGTGTTTGTATCCACCTTCCATTTGCATCCGGAGAACATAGGGGGTTATAGCCTCCTTCTAGTTTGAGCCATAGAATTGGGGAGTTGTAGTGTTGAAACAAAGTTTATTTTTCTTCTCTAAAATCCAAATCTCCTTTTTCTCTAGTTACGGAGCCACCCTTAGTTCTAAAAAAGGGGTCAAAATGTATTTCAGAATTTTTGGGTTTCAGGGTATGGCTATTCACAAAGTATATTTTTTAATGACAACCCCAAAGTCCCGGTACCGAAGTCTCGGAAAAGTTATTTTTTTTTAAAGGGAATGGAACTGGTTTTAAAGTAATAATTAAAAACATTAATGGCCTTCTAAGCCTTCCACATGTTCTTTTTTGGCCATCTCAACTTAAGCAGCATTTCAAATTTCTCGTCGCGCTTTTCACGAAATACCTTTAATCATGATTAATTAAGGTTTAAGACATACTTAACGCCTAAATAAATCCCATCGCGGTTTCGCGATTCGGTATTTACTTGTGTCATTCCTCTTGGGGAAACGATACTCGAAACTCCAAAACATGAAGTCCCGAAAGAATTAAGCGCTTAAATGTAATTAACTTAATTTTAAAACTAGCATTAAGGGTCTTAAGTAACTTTTCACGTTTCGCTATTCGGAGTTTTCGATGACATGCCTTTCGAAATCCCAGTTTTGAATCACCGATATGTGGTAGTATCTATAACGGATTAATGAAGATATTTTTTGACATAAAGTGTGTATCTCCAGGTGTATCATCCCCATTAAAGCATTTAATTTTTATCGTCTGTAGTGGTACGCTAAATTTAAGATAGGTTAAAAGGTTAATAAAGGTTTGTTATTTTGAATTTCATTCTTACTTTTAGACTAGGAGCGAGTTACACTCAGAAGAACTCACGCATTTCTTCTCTGCAACAGGTTTTCATTTTAGCACAAACGACATGGCACCCAGAAAAGTGCTTAAGAAAAGTGAGGGGGCAGTTGAAAGCTCGAATCCAGATGGAGATGTTATATCCGACACTACGCCACATGTTGTGGATTCAATCAAATATTGGAGGCATATTTTTGAAACTTTAGACCATGAGATTAGGAATTGCCCCGACGATTTCGAGAATGAAAGGACTGAAAATAAACTCAGAGACATAGCTGAGTCTGAGCTTCACAAAATAGCCACATGGTCGAGATTCATGCCATACAATGACATGATAAGTTGGGCTTTAGAGAAAATTGACATTGAGACAAAGAGCATTCTAAATAGTCATCATATCGTCGTCAACTCGTTTAGACCCAAGCACATCCAAGTAATGTATAAACTGCCACCTACTTCTAAATACATTTATAATGTCGAATTCATAGCGGAATTTCAAAGAAAGGGGTGTATAGAATTCGATCAAACATATCCAGGTATAATCAAAGAATGGTGGGGAATTCCAGCAAGATTTAGAGATGATACCCATGGTAGTTATGCCACAACCTCGTTAAATGAATACATGGTTTATATAGCTTTGATACTATGTATACTTTTTAAGAAGAAAAACCCTACCCATTTCCCTGCAGAATGGGTGCCACTTATACACGAAGTAGCCGAGGGTTACAGTTTCAACTGGGGTAAAATTTTATCAGATAATCTAACTAAGGAGATTGAAGAGTACCAAACGACGAAATCAAAGGGCTGACCTGCATCGTTTTACATGTCTTCATATATTATGGATGCTATCTGTTACATGACTTCTTACCCCTTGATGAATTGGAGCTGGAACCCAGCTTGTATAGAGCCCATTCATGTTTATCATTCTAAACTATGGGAGGAGAATGTTAAAGAATCCTTTTACGAAATCTGTCACTACATGGTGATATCTTTGCACCAAATTTTGTACGGTTATGCACCCCCTCGTATTTCAGAGTCAATCATGGGAAACCTCAAGGAAATTGCAGATTGGTTTATTGAAGAGGGTTTCTCCTATGTCAGGGTTTTTGGGTGCTCGATTCCTCCTCACACACGTCCGAAATTCCTTCCTGACAGACTGGTGTGTAGAGAGGTGGCCTACCAAATAATAATAGGTGGCATCGACACAGAATTGAAAGCATCCTAGAAGAAGTTCTAGCCACTTTTTCTTGTAAAGATTGGGAAGTGTTCACTGCTTAACTTTGGTCATTCCAAGGTTGAAGCTGCAACACTGGAAGACATAAAATTGGTATATCTTGAACTCAGAAAAAACGACCCTTATCAAATTGTAGGAAATTATCTTATTCATTGCAATATGAATATGTATGAACATGAAGCTTCTCCCTGCGATGACATGTTCAAGGGAGCCATAACCTATGAGGAAATATTAGACAAAGGTCAGGCATTATCATCCGACCTACAGACCAACTTTCTGACTTTCCAAAAGCATAGGCGAAGTGGTTTGCCGAAGATACTATAGGGAGAATCAACAACTCAAGGAAGTATTCCAGCTCAAGGAAGTATTCCCCCAAGTTTCAGATCAGAGGCTCATGATAAAGAGACTGCAGAAGAAAATCCAAAGAAGACTAAAGTGTCCTCACAAAAAAAAAATATATTCAAAATGAAAGAATCTAGGGTCTAAAACGAGTTCTAAATATGAGACTCCTTCAAAGTCGAGTCAAACGATTCCACCTTCATCATCAACTATTCTTGTTGATATCCCCAAAACAAAAAGAAAAAATCAATCTTCAGAATTGGGCAGCCCTATTGCATTGTTAACTCCTATACAGTCAACTTTTGGGATCCCCCATATGCAAGTCATATATGCAAGTGGCCTTAATCCTATCTCTAGAGAAGAGATACCCCCCTCTGACTACTTTTTTAGTAAGAAGAGGAAGACAGTTTTAAAATAGGAAATGCATCTGAGAGAAGGCACAATGGTGAAGAAACACAAAGTGCTCATAGATGGGCAAAACCTAGAAGAGGAAGACTTCACCATAGAAGTACCAGGCTCTATGGGAGCTTTGGAAACTGAAAATTTATTCTCAGTTGACTCTCTGAAAACAAGGATGAAGCAGAAAAATCAAATGATAGCTCAGTTGCAGGACCAAATAAGGCGCACATAAAATAATATTTGAGAGGAGGTAAATCAAAGAGTTGAAAATGCCAGGACTGCTGACAAATAGGAAATGCAATTGTTGAAATCCAGTTTAGATGAAGAAAACAAGAAGATGAAAATGAGTCAAGTACAAGTTATTTGGCAGGAGGAATTAGTGAGACAACTACAGGATGAATTGAAGTCTATTGAAGGACAAGTTGTGAATATAAAATCATTTCAAGCCCAAGCACTAGTGGTGCATGAGAAACTACAAGCAGAACAACAAAACGTGCTTTCTAAAATAGAAATCATTCAAAACTACTTCCTGGAAGTAATCCACTCACCAGATAGCATGGTTTTAAAATAAAAAGAGGCTACAACAACTTGCATTTCTTTTCAAAAGGCAATAGCTTTTTTCGTCTAGAGAGGAAGTACCAACAATTCCAAAGTTGACTGTAGAAGAACAGATCAGGGGAGACATCATGTTAAAAACATGGGTAACCAATATTGCCGAAAGTAGGAAAATGGCAAGAGAAGTTAGGAAAGAATGTGAAGAGGTGTTTGATCAGCTAAAAAACATTAGGCATTGGCAAAGGTGATTGTCTTGGGATATTAGGACAAATAAATGTTGTAAGGCATCAACTGCATATTAAGGAGAGTTGGAATGAAGCAAAACTCGATATTTCACAATTGAAGCAGCTTGACACCACCCAAATGGATAAGTGGCTAACAAAGACAAATCTACAGTTGCAGTCGACAAAGTTTGATAAGGGAAATATCGAAGACAGGCTGCCCAAAATTCAGAGGAAGTTATATGTGTTTGAATCAAAGGACACATCAGAGCCTTCCATAATTTTGGTGCAGTTTCTAGACATGTGCATTGAGTGTTTGGGACCGAGCGAAGGAAGCGTTTCAAAGAAATGATGAAGTAACACATATGTTCTCATTTTTGTCCAACTGGTAGAAAAGAAAAAAGTAACTGAGAAAACGGTTCGAATTTTGTATTTTGTAACCATTAACACCTAGGAGATTAGGGGAATACCAACTGTCTAGGGTTTATGATTCTTTTTGTATAAATACAATTTTGAAAGAAACATCAAGGGATTTTTCCTTAGCCGATTGTATCAGAGAAATTTTTCATTTGTCAAAATTAATACGAATGCAAGTCGAAGACTCCAGATCCCGTTAAGTTTGAGTTATGTGTTCCTCTGATTAGTTAATATTTAATATCATTCCTCATATATCTTTTATGAATGCTTATCTGAAATTTAGTACAACATCTACTGTGGTGATTGATTATTCTAGTCATCTAATTTGTTTACAATTTTTCCTCTGTACCGACTATCAACAGGTACAAGACCTATGAATTACTTAGATTTGTATACCTTATGCTTCATTAAAGTTTTTCCTGTCTTTTTCTTCTTCTGTCACAAAGTGATATTCTTCATTGGTTGATGCCTCACATTGTTCAACAACTTTATGTTTTCTTTCATTTCATGCATGGCTTTCAGTTTAGCTCAAATACGGGAAACGACCTTTGATTTTGTCACACTATTAATTCAAAATTTGGGAATTTTTCTTACATAATCTAAAATAGAAGCATCAAACTAAAAAAAACAAATATTTAAAACTCTTTTTCCTCTATGACAGTACCTGTTATGAGACAACCCAATATCGAACCCGGTCTCACAAACCAGACCAATATTGCTTTAACTCTTTTTAACACCATCTTAAAAACTGCCACCACCCAGGTTGAACTTGAACTTTCATGGGTAGTCATTGAGCATGACATTAGCATATAGGAACAATTGGAAGCTAGACAAAAACAACTCAAAAATCAGCCATAGATCCTTTTTCCCCTAAGAGCTATTTTTTCCTTTCTTTATATCACACACCCTCTTTTGGATGCCTAGAATTTATACATTCAAGCCTTAAGTATAAACTCTCAAACAACATGTAGCTTTGCTCAAGTTGTAGCCTGGAAATATAGGGGGTTGGAGCTTCCTTCTAGTTGCAACTGGAAAAAAATGAAGTTGGTGCTTCCAATGAATGTAATTCTTAAAGACATATAAGAAAAAATATTCCATGGTTTTCTCCCGCATTGGATTTCCATGTAAAAATACTGGTGTACTGTGTATGTGTGTAATTGCTCATTGTTGATGGTTATATATTCTGCACTTGTTGAATGATATTGGTAAATTGATCATAAAGATAAACACAACCTATATACTATGTTTAAAAAGGATTAAATTTCTCTATTACTGATTCACCCCCCTCTTAGTAATACAACAATTGATGTCAGAGAAGGTTCCCTTAGGAATCAATTTAACCACTGGAAGGTAGATAATGGAGAGCAACAATATGTATAAAAATGGAATACCACAATTTGATGGACATAACTATTCATTCTAGAGTGGAAGGATGAAAATATATGTACAAGAAGAAGGATTTGAAGTTTGGAAATCAATAGTAGATTGATATAAATAACATGTTGTTCCTCCAACAAATTATAATGGAAGGAAACTCGGTCTGAATAATTCAAAAGACAAAAATTCTATCCTGAATGGTCTTGGTGATTTAGTATATGTCAAATTTATGCATTGCAACTCTGCAAAGGAGATCTGGGACATAATTCAGAATGTTGATGAAGGAGAGACAAAATTCAAGGCAACAAAGCTTCAAACTTATAGAGGTCAATTTGGGCAGCTAAAGATGAAGGAATATGAAAATATTGTAGCCTACTTCTTACGGGTTGATGAAACAGTGAATGAAATTAGAGGATTGGGAGAAGTTCATGAATCTATAATTGTTCAAAAGGTAATAAGATCTTTCCCAATGAGATTTGATCCTAAGATCTTAGTACTAGAAGAAAGAAAAAATATGGATTCGATAAGAATAGATGAGCTATATGGTATATTCATAGCCTATGAAATGAGAACCGAATAGGATAATCTAGTTACAAAAGAAGAAGCATTCAAAGAAACAGGGAAAGAAAAAGGCAAAGTTAGATAGCAGCAACAGTGACACCTCAGAGGATGATGAAGAAGTATCCAACTCAGAGGAAAGTATAGGAAATGTCTCATACTATGCTAATGGATTCCAAGTTGAAAGATATATTTTGGGCACAAGCCGTGCATACATCAGTTCACATTCAAAACATAGTATTTCTCAGAAACAACAGTGATAAAACTCCTTATGAGCTATGGAAAGGAAGACCAACCAATGTGAAACACTTTAGAGTTTTTGGAAGAAAATGTTATATTAAAAGGGAGGATGAAAACATGGGAAAGTTTGATTCTTGTTTTGGAAAAGGTATACATGTTGGGTACTCAAGCACAAGGAAAGAATACAAATGATTCAACCTAAGGCTCAAAAAAATAGTGGAAAGTATCAATGTGCCAGTTGATGAGACAGGTGGACGAAGGATAAAATAAGAAGACAAGAACTCTTTGGAACAGGTTCAGAAAGAAGTAGTAGAAGAGAAAGATGAGGAAGACGAATACAGAAGAATCATATATCATATCATATCATTGGAAATAAAGATGCAAGAGTTGAAACTAGAAGAAGAATTAGTTCACTAGAAGAACAACACTTGGCACTATTGTCGACAATTGAGCCAAATAGTTTTGAAGAAGCCAACAAGGATGGATTCTAGATTAAATCCATGAATGAAGAATTAGATCAGATAGAGAAAACAAAAACTTGGGAACTAGTTCCAAGGCCAAGGAACAAGAATGTGATTGGTACAAAGTGGGTCTTCATAAACAAATTGAATGAAGGTGGACATGTTACCAGGAATAAAGCAATATTGGTATGTAAAGGATATGCTCAGGTTGAAGGTATCGACTTTGAAGAGGCATTTTCCCTAGTTGCCAGAATGGAAGCAATCATATTGATCCTAAATTATGCATGCTACAAGAATATTAAAGTGTATTAGATGGACATGAAATTATCCTTCCCGAATTAGGAACTAGAAGAATAATTGTACATTGAGAAACCAGAAGGATTTCAGTTGTCAGAGAATAAAAGTTATGTTTGCAGGTGGAAGAAATTCTTATATGGTCTCAAACATGCCCCTAGAGCATGGTATTCTAGTCTGGACAGATACTTACAACAAAAAGGGTTCAGAAAAGGAAATTCATACAACAACCTCTATATCAAGGTAAATCAATATAGTGTTTTGTTAGTTGAAGTTTATGCTGACGATATTATCTTTGGTAGTGATGATGACAAGATGAGCCAGAAAATTTCAAAGGATATGCAGAATGAGTTTGAGATGTCATTACTTGGAGGATTATCTTTCTTCTTGGGTATTCAGATATGTCAAAGAAACCGAGGCATATTTATTTCTCAAACCAAGTATATCAGAGAAATGCTAAAGAGGTTTGGAATGGAAGATTGCAAACCATTAAATACTCCTATGCAAACTAGTTTCAAGTTAAGTAAAGATGATGATTCAAAGTCTACAAATTAGAGGCAGCAAAGGTCAATTATTGGCAGCCTCCTTTATGTGACAACATCTAGACTAGATGTAATGCATGAAGTTGGACAGGTGGCATGATTTCAAGAAGAACCAAAGGAATCACATGTTCTAGCCGTAAAAAAGATATTCAGATATCTCAAGGGTACATAAGAGTTTGGATTATGGTATCCAAAAGGAAAGGATCTATCACTTATTGCCTACACAGATGCAGATTGGGCAGGTTGCATTGATGATCAAATAATTACAAGTGGAGGAGCGTTCTACTTGGGTGAGTTTTTGGTATCTTGGCTAAGAAAAAACATTCATCAATATCATTGTCTACAACCGAAGGAGAGTATATTGCAGCAACAACATGTTGTACACAGGTTCTATGATGAAACAAACTTTGATAGATATACATGTTGAATATGATGAACCCATTCCAATATATTTTGATAATACAAGTGCCATCAATATCTCAAAGTGTTAAGCCCTAATATTGGCTCATTACCCCTTAATTGGGGCATATTAGATTAGTAATGTTATTTTATTTATGTCGGCTTTAGGCCATTAGTTGTAATTTAGATTAGTAATGTTATTTTATTCATGTTGGCTTT
>SNQJ01S0202239.1:0-16784 GCA_010110895.2 Picea sitchensis | reverse complement strand
TATAGTTCAAAACCTAGTACACGTCCATCTTCCCATTTCATTTCCTTTAGTTAAGAAAACCACGAGTCAAGCATTTTGACGGAAGAAACCATTGAATCAAGGAAAGTTCAATGGGTGTGAGTACTCAGTGTGATCGTGTCGTATATTTGAACAATTGACATAATTGTTCCTCTATTTGATTGGTGAGGATTTTGATTATTGGGTAGAGTGTGAATAATATAAAGTGTACCCCATTTGAGTGGTAGATCATCTAAAATAATCTTTTTTTGTGTCAATAAATTGAAGTTTAACTAAGAAAAAATGTTTTTTTTTATTGGTATATTACAACACGAAGGATGTTATATCTTATTATTAATGTGGTTTATTTATTTTCCCACCAATGGTCATTATCCTAGCTTTACAAAGACAACAAGCAAACCCATCCTTACATGCATGTTGTAGAACAAAGAGTAGACAAGTTTGGACTTAGAATTGCATTGAGCACAAGAAGCCCCATAAGCCATTCAGAAGATATATATTTCTACAAAAGATATAGAATAGAGATTGGATTTCATTCTCTACAAAGGATCAATGTTGGTGAAGCGAGTGGGATATAAGTCCTCAATTTACATATCACTTGCATAGACCCCATTCATCAAATATTGTTTTTATTCCATTAATTGGTTGTGTTGTTACATCAGTAAGAGAAATAATGTGTGAGTCAAAAGTACACTCTTGATAGGAATATGCAACACTTGTGTGATGACTGTAGAATAACCTTCACCCAATGCAATACATTAATTTCTTCGATTGTTGGTTCAAATATGGTTTATTATACTTTATTATTAATTTATATTTATTGATTGGGGTAGTTACCTTGGTATCACCAATAAGAAATAGAGCCAACATTCAAGCTTAAAACATGGTAGGATTCTCTTTATTCTTAGAAACTAAGCATTGTGAAATGTATCTACCATCCAAATTAAAGGTATCAATTCCTCCTAGAATTGGAATTCATGGTGAAGACTCTATTGTTTAGAGTGTATGTTATATCCAATCATGCATAGAGGATGAATAATATTCAATATCAATGAATATAAGGTAGTGTGTCACTTTTTACTTCCAGGAAAGATTAGAGAGGACAATATATTCTTATTCTACAAAACAAATCCATGGGGATGAGATGGATAGGCCATATGACCACCATTTATGGATAAATGATAGAAGTATTGTCACTTAATGAATTGTGAAATAATCCATAAATATGGTTTAACTTCCCATGGGTTGGGGATAATAAATTTACTGGGGCACCTACATTATGGAAGAAGTGACCATATTTCCATATTGAGTTATATAAGGACCATTATTAAAAACATTATTGATTGATTCCTATTTAGTTTCCTTCACATCCAATTGATATATATCCCTTAACTTTCATGTTTTATTTCCTAACATATTGTTGTTGTATCTATTACCTCTTCTCACCTAGGGGTAACTAGAGGAGATCATTCTGCACGATTCACATTGTAGACAATGGTCCTAGAGACAATAATCCATATTACTCTTCCTCATAATTTCTCATCTCATTCACTTGATAAACATACTCACCCAATGATGGTAGTCCAATACACATGAGGTACATTGAAAATTGTTTCATACAAAGTGTTTAAATTTAATGTATTGGGAATTTAATGTACTGTGGTTGAATTTAGATAATGAATCATGATGATTGAAATTTATGCTCTTTGCCTTATTTCACCTTGGTGTTCATCATATGTGTTCTAGTCAAGTTTTTTCACTCTTGGGGAAAGGGGATTTTATTGGGAGGCCTTCATAGGTGTAATGTACTCATATGTTTTCATAGTTAACACTCTCCATATATTTTCCTATCATTGTCCTATATTTTGGGAATGATTGTTACATGTATCCCTAGAGGTCCATACTTCATTCTCTGATGAGAAGAATGGGATTGAATTCCAGAGGTTGATGTACTTGGAAGAAATAATGGAAAATTCATGTTATAAATTCAAAATGAAAAAGAATAATAAACACATATGAATGATATATCAAAAGTCAAGTTAGCTTGAGTTGTACCCCCTTGCTATGTGGTCATCAACCCAAATCCTAATGCACTAAATGCATATCTAAAGAAATGACTTAATTTAATTGTTGTTATGTAATAAATGCATAAACTTAAAATGGGGCTTGAAAAGAAAAACAATGAATATCAAAAGGAAACATAGGGGTGAAAATAAATAGTGTTTAGGAAAGGGTAACTCAATGCAATACGTGCTCCCTTTACAAAATCCCTCACAAAGATGAACATTACATGTGTAATTTCATGTCAATGACACCATGACCATGAATTAAACCTCATGTCATAACCTTCACTCAAACTTACACTTTGATTGGTTTCTTGAGAAACATTCCGCTACTTGGGTACTACCACACCTAATAGGGTTCTATGATTGTCCTCCCATACTTTAAAATTGTAAATTGAATAAAGTCATAAGATAGTGTGAAGTTTGAAGAAGATATCTATTATGAATTACGTACATGGATTTTGCATTAAATTATGGATCACATTTTATGATTATAATGACACTTGTATCCATAATGGTTGTTTTTAATTGATTCTATAAGACCTTGCTTGATGATGATGCACCCTATACATGGTACTTTAGACAATGTTGGTGATGCTTCATGTACACTACAAGGAGGTTGTTGGAGCCTTGATGATGATAATTGTACAATGTGATGAATTAGGATGCCTACTGACACCCTCCAACATACCTTGAACCTTGGAAGTCACACTTGGGACCTATGAAATTCAACCATGGGCCTATAATGTCACTTAGAGAGAAGGAATCCCATCCATGGATTGTACAACCCATTGAGGACGCTGAGTTTTAGATTGTTTATTATGTTATTGATGATGATAGTGCACCTCTTTAGAGAGGTCATGGAGCCCTTTCCCTTGATGATGGCATGATTTTGTCCTTGGAAATTGCATATGTGGAGATGATGTCACACTCGAGGATGATGGAAACATGGTTGAGCCAACCTAGCATTGTGGTGATGATTTGGCACCTTATGGATGAGGATATGTGACATTATTGATGATGTGGCATGACTTTTGGTTATACCTTGCACCAATAATCTTTGAAAATATGCACGAAATAGGGGGAAGGGATAAAATGTTATCCCTTAAAACCCTAGTGGACTAGGACAAGATGGATGCAACCTTTGTACAAGAATTAATGGGGTCGTGCAATAGAATCATCCAATATTTGGTCAAAGTGATCCCAAGATGGATATTCTTAGGATTAGATGTTATGGTGATTTCGAGTGGATTTATTACAAGTTTCAATGTCAATTGTGTTTGATCAAGTGGGATATAGGTGTCCACCCACTTATTCTAACCATCTCAAAACAATCTTTTGGCAATTTACTATTTTTAGCAGTTTTTCGGATCCCAATCTTTTAGGGCCATTTTAAGGCCTAAACGTGTTTTTTTCACGATCAAGCACCTAAATTATACCATAAGTCTTAGATTGAGCCAAAAAATGAATCTCCGCATTGATACCTTTCCAACGAGCTATTGTGCACCATAAACGGAGATCATATGCAAAAGTTACAACCCCAGGAAGTTGATGTACTAACTTACCCCAACGGGGCCCACATGAATTTTTGTGCTTCATCTCCTAGGGTTAGGTTTTTGGATGTATAGGTTTTTGGAATTAATGTTTATTGTAAAAATTCCTTCAGAGCCTCATTGTACTCATATTTTTGCGAATGAGCGTAACCATCTGTTATGAACATAAATATACATATAAAATAGATATTAATAACATAATAATTAAATGACAATTATTAATTATTAATTATTAATAATGAAAGGTAATATCCCAAAGGACATGAATATTTTTTAAGGGAAACCCTACATGCGTATAAAAAGGATCCCTCATTCTCATTTGTAATCATCTTACTATTCATTCTTATCTATATAGATAGATAGATAGATAGATAGATAGATAGATATTTGTCCATATGGATTTGATTACTATATTCCATATATTTTGGATTATTTTTGTGTGAGGAACTTATTCATCTCATCATGACATCTCTTATCAAAGATAAGCTTCCACCATTCTAGTAAGCTTGTTTTCATTCTTCATTTTATAGTTTTCAACATATTTCTTATTTAATAAAAGTCAATTTTTATTATATCTATTTTATTGTTCATTGTGTCTATGTGTTAATATTATAAATCTGTGTTTTCATTTCATTCCACTCATAAATTGGGATCAATGGTATCAGAGTAGGCTACTCTTGATCATTTTTTAGTGCATGTCCCCGACAAGGTCTGAGTATAGCAAGTTGGGTCTCGAGCTTGTATCTCTTGAGGAAAATCTCTCTCACATTCCCAAGAAACCCTCCATGGTAGAAGAAAAGAAAAATGACAGAGCATAAGATTCTATCAATCTATTACTTGAGCATGCTCTCACACAATAGAGGGATGAAATGATGGATAATTTTCCCCACATCCTTCAATGCTTGTTGATAATATTAGGCACATATTCATCAAGCAACCACTTTGGAAACACCTCTCCTTTGAAGGTACAAGTCAATTTTGATATTCACGTATTTGAAGGTTAGATAGATGCATATGCAATAAAAAAATGGTTAAATCTGCTAGAAGGTTATTTCTTTGTTCACAGCTTTTTCGATGGGGAAACTATCACCTTCGAACTCCCTAAGGCTCTCCCCCATGTCAAGCATTGGTGGGAAAATTACTGGGATAAAAGTTCCACAAAGGAGTCTGGAATATATGGGGTTGAGCCTACTTGGGATATTTTTGTGGATGCAGTCAAGGAACAATATTACCATGTTGGTAACTATGACAGCTAGTACAGGAGATGGACCACACTGCGACAAGAGAGGGGACAAATAGTTCCATAGTTCATAAATACTTTCCATACCTTTCCCACCAAGTTTTTTCTAAAATACTATGAGGATTTGCATAGGTACATCCAAACAAAAATGGATTGTTTGGACATGTCATAATTGGGAGTTAGTTATCGGTATGCTATCAAAATCGAGCAGAAAATTAGGAACCAGAAAAAATGAGAGTTCTGTTCTAAAAATACACAACAAACAAAGTATGATAAATATGACCCTAACAAATAGCCTCCCGAAAACCAGTCCAAGCCATAGGAAAAGAAGGTTCAGAGGAAGATGAAGAAGAATGCTAGAAAGTGGTGTGATTTCCACAAAATTCCCTAACACAACACTGATGAATGTCCCCCAAAACAATCATTGGTGGCAGAGATCAAAGAAAAGGATTCTAACCTTGATGCAGAATCTGATTCAAAATCTGATTCAGAAAATAATGGGAGAAGATATATCATCGATGTAGACCCCACTGCTACTGTCACAACAACAACAATTAAACGAGAAGAGCCAACATATCCTGAAGAGGCAGAGCACCTCTTCCATTCATAAATGTGGGTGAGGGGGACCTCATTATATTTCATTTTTTATAGCAGAATATAGAAGAAACTCATCTCAGCAGAGGTCATCAAATAGTTGGGATTGTCGACAACACCACACCCCCAACAATACAACATCAGGTGGCTTTTCCAGGGATGAGATCTTCCCGTCAGCCAACAATGTTGATTTTCATATGTCATCCAACCCTTCAAGGATGAGGTATTATGTGATGTTTCCTCTATGTATGTTTATGATGTGTTTCTGGGCCAACCATATATGTGGAAGTACCATGGTATTTATGAGTCTCAACCCCGTAGTGTCATTGTTAATCTAGGGGGTTATCTCTACAGGATACTAGAGGTAGTTCTGACTACTATCCCACCAACACAGTGTTATAAGGTAATCTCTCATACTGCAAAATTCATCCTCTTCACAATATGTTCAAAAGGTGAATAGAAGGACACTGCAACTACTGTGTCCTTGGCACAAGACCTTTCTTTCAACCATAAAAATATTGCAGAAGCAACACAGTATATTGTTTCTTCACCTAAAATAGTGCATACACACTTCCAATTCAATCCAAGATACAAAATTTTGGTCGAAAAGATTCAACCCTACCAACAAAATGTTCGTGGCAACCTTCAACAAGCTAAGTAGTGCAACTTTTCCAGCAAGGAAAGCAACTCACCAAGATTTAAATTCAGCAAATGCTTTCGCCTCTCCCCTGGGAGCTCAACACAATGGATACCATTTATTCCTAAGGAGAGAGGATTGATCCAGGTGGATATCGGTGGTCACCCACCTATTACAACTGGCTCAAAAAGGTTTTTTGACAATTTACTATTTTTAGTAGTTTTTCAGGTCCTGAACTTCTAAGGCCATTTTGAGGGAATAATCAAATATTTTTCACGACTGAGAACCTAAATAATAGCATAAGTCCTTTATTGTGCCAAAAAATGAATATCCTCGTCAATAAATTTCCAAAAAGTTATTTTTCACCCCAAACGAAGATCATATGCCAAAGCTATGCCCTCAGAAAGTTGATACACAAAACTACCCAAAACAGGGTCCACAAAAGTGTTGGCTTTTCATCTTCCAGGGTTAGGCTTTTGGATTTTGTTTATGTTAAAAAGGACTTTCAAGAATCATTGAAATCATATTCCTACGAATGAGCATAGCCATCACATCTCTTCTCAGAGATAAGTTGCCACCATTCTAGCGAGTCTTTCACTTTATATTTCTACATTTTTGTATATTTCTCTCATTAATAGAAATTGTGTATTACTCTATATTTGTGTTTATGGTTATATCTATGATATATCTCTGTTATATTATTGGATATATGATATATCTCTATACATTTCTTTATTATATCTCTGCTTTCATTTCGTTGAAAATATCTTAAAAAATGATGTTTAGGCCCTGAAAATGACCCCAGAAGTTTGGGACCCGAAAAACTGCTAAAAATAGTAAATTACCAAAAGAATGTCTTGAGCCAATTGGAATAGGTGGGTGGACACCAAGATCCACCTGGATCAATTTTATTTTCAATTTATTTTCTCTTCAATCCACTTTTTTTACTGAACTCTACTGCAAGGATCTTGATTTTTCTTTCTCTTTACTTAATATATATGTGCCATATGTTGTTAGGGAATATTTCAGGAATGAGGTGATGAGATCCATAATGATACTCTTTTATACAAGTATTTTTTTTCTTCTTTGATCTACATTACTGTATTTATACTATTGATCTTGAATGGTTTAGTAGCCCCTACATGTCAAATAGGAAACCAAAGGAAATAATGTTTCTATTTTTCAATTACTCAACCAAATCTCACACGAAATATTGCTTGATTATATTGTTTCCATGTATGGGATAATAGTTCAGTGATTCAAAGTTGAGATGATAGTTCAATTTCCTCCCCTACACAAAATTCACTAACTTTATAACCTCCAAGGAAAAGTTGATACTTTTCAATGATTTATCCATAATTATGACAAGATAATGAAATGTTTCGTATGAATTTTAGAAAGGGTAGTATTGTTTATGTGAGGAATATTTGATTGTCTCCAATAGAAATGGGATGAAGCATAATAACATGAAGTTTCAACAACCCCCATTAGCACACACTTCTTGAGGTTCAAGAGGTGAAATTACATCAACACGACACTCCCCCTTAATTGCAACTACCTAAATCTTGATCATAGTGTGGAGCTTAATAAAATTATAATAACACAATGACCTGGTAAAGATATCATCAATTTTATCATTGGTTTTTCAATAGACAAGAGTGATTGCAACCTTCTCTTCAAGTAATTATCTCAAGCAGTGAGAATGAATTTTGACATGCTTCAGTTCACTATGGGAAAAATGATTAACAACAACCTGAATTTATCTTTGATAGTCAAAAAAGATAGAAATCGAGTTTTGAATATGGAATCCAAGTTCACCCAAAAGTTGGTGAATACAAACAACCTTTGGACCTACATTGATGGCACCATGATATTTATCTTCCACAGTCAATAGAGATACTACTCTTTGTTTCTTGCACAACCAAACCAAGGGTCCAATGGTGAAGAGAAACACATAGCCAAAAGTGGGCTTCCAATCATCACTATTGTTGGCCCAATGAGGTAAAAGAAAGCAAGTTTTACAATTTGAAGAAGGTTGTATATGGACTGAAGAAAACTCCAAGGTTTTTTTTATGGAAGACGAGATGAATAGCTTCCTAAAAATCACTTCACTAGAAGTGAAAGTGGTCAAATTCTCTATGTGACATCCATGAGTAAGATTCTATTATTAATTTCATGTTTATATGTAGATGACTTAATTTAGATTGGAAAAAATCAATTGTTGACAAATGAGTGTAATAAAAAAATTGTTTGAGATGTTGGATTTGGGGTTAATGAAATATTTCCTTTGCTTGCATGTAAATAAATTTAATGATGGGGTTTTTATTTCAAAAATAACATACACTATATATTTACTTCATGAATTTGAAACGACAAATTGTAAGGGAGTTAGCAAACTTGTGATCATGGATGGGAAATTAGTTAAGGATGATGGAAACAACAAAGTTTATTTTAGACTTTATAGGACATTAGTGGGTAGTATTCTACGCCTCACTTGAAATAGACCTTATATAATGGATGTTGTGAGCTTAGTTCCAATGGTAATGCAGGAAAAAAATGAGACATGTTTCAATGGAGATAAGAGAATATTGACTTGTGTCAATGGTACAAGCATTTTTGGTGTTTTGAACATTTCATCTAAAGTTTCTAGTTTGTTTGGATAGACTAAATAATGATTGTGTGGGATGCGTCAACTATTTTGAAAGTACATAAAGATACACTTTTAGACTTAGATATAATAATATCTCATGGTCATAAAAGAACCAATACACATTTTCATTATCAACATCTAATGTAGGATAATTATGGGGATCTTGAAGAAAGAACAAAGCATGTCCCTACTATTAACTACGATAAAAAATATAACATTTCAATGACAAATAAATATAGTGTTTCATGGTGGAAATGAAAAAAAATACACAACATCCATTAAAGAGCTTGTAGATGATATTCAAATCGAATAGAGGTTTTACAAATCCTTTGACAACTTGTAGACATGTTCACCAAGAAACTGTCAAAGGAAAATTTTGAATTATTGAGAACTCTATTCAGAGTGGGAGTCACTACATCAAGAATTAAAGAGAGTAATGATGGAATTGATGAGTCCTCAATTTAGTGCATATGTGTAGTAATATCTAGATATAAATATCACTTTTGTAATCAATTAAAAATGTATACTAGATGTATTTACAAAGATATGATAAATAGATCTTACCAATTTTTATATAAAATTATACATTTGATTCATAACAATATTGACTAACAAGACTCGTGAAGAATAGTGAAAATATATATATTCTCTTTTTCATCTAAAATAATGTTTCTTCTATTATAAGCAAAAGAAGTTATGTTATGAAGGCACCCAATGCATCAACAATTTTTTTGAAAAAGTAATTATTTACATAATACAAAAAAATAATCTTTCCAAAAGGATCTTCAAGACTTACTAACAACGATTCACTAGGAGTACCACATGTGGTTTTTTTAGGTTAGCATCTCTCAGCTCCTGCGCTCCTGGACCTCCTGCAGGCCTCCGGCCTATGGCCCTCCCTGCCCTACTCCCTCCTTCAAGCTGCAGCAAACTCCGTAGGCTCCATGGCGGCTCCCTCGTCCTCTGCTCATAAGAAAAATGGCCCTCCTGCTGTTGCTGCGGCAGCGGCCCCTCCAATCACGGCTCCCCTTCATGGTTGCGCTCACCCAGGAGCTTCAGTCACGCCGTTCAAGTCATCAAAGAACAGAGACGTCCCTCCTGGTGCGGCTGTGGCTATGGACGTTGGCCTCCCTTCCTTGGTCGCGGCTCTCTCTTCTGGGCTGAGCACAGCCCCTGGTGCCCCGGAAAATGAGATCTCGTTAGATCCGTCCCCCTCCTTTAAAGAGGTGGCCTCTCACCAAATATTTCCCTCTAGTATGCATGCAATGGGCCCTGAGGCTGCCTCTCTCCAAGGTCGTCCAGCCAGGTTGCATGCAGCAGTTCCAAAAGCCCCTGCAGTCTCAGTTCAAATGCCAAAGGAAGCCCTAACTCATGCTTGTCATTACAAAAAGCACGCACTAGTATGCAGGTTTAACGGTTATTGGCCTAATCTGTCGAATCTGCTAGCATGGATCTCTTCCGAATGGTACCTGCTTTTAGAGGGAGAAGTTATCACCTGCCCTTGTGCAAAGGGGTTTTTTATAGCAGTTTTTGAATCTACAAGCGACAGAGACATAGTCTTTAACGTCGGGCCGTGGTTTTGGGGCAGAGCAGGCCTGTCCATGCAACCATGGACCCCTGCCTTCGATCCATCCACAAACTGTATCTCTTCAGCTCCAGTCTGGGTGAGACTTCCATACTTTCCCCTGCATTTTTGGGGGGATGAGTCTCTTAAGGCGATTGGCAATGGCCTCGGCAAGTTCCTCTACAGAAGTCTAGACTCAAATCTAGCCTGCTCCACCTTCGCTCAAATTTGTGTTGAAATGGATTTCTCCAAAGGTTTTCCAGCTAAAATAATTCTTCAAGGCAAGGACTTTTCCAGGACCCAAATCCTCGACTATGAGAATCTCAGCTTCAGGTGTAGGAACTGCTTTGAAACAGGGCACTTAGCCCGTAGCTGTGGAAAACAACCCGGGAAAAAATGGTCGTCCAAAAACCAACGACCGACTTGGTGGACGGGGGCACCATCAGAACCGTGCATTGAAAGAAAGGCCCAGGAAGCGGCAAAAGAAGCAGAAGTTGAGGCCGAAACCAAGCCCCCTGCTAAGGGGGAAGCTCCAGCAGAAGCCATTCCCAAGTCGCCCACTCGGCCAGAACCCCAGACCTCACGCTGGGCAGATCTAGCCGACGAGGAAGACCCTCAGAACCCGTCGGAAAGTCAATCTACGAAACAAAGTATTGAATGGAAAACAGTGTCAAAAAAGAAAAAAAAAATCCAAGCAAGAAATGATGTAATAACGTGGAGTCGTTCAGGCTCGCTGAAAAAGTTTATTTCTATAATTTAGTAAGGAGTTAGGATCTTCAGGTAGTAGTTTTCCAATTTTCAAGCAAAGTTTTATCGATGTATTGAACCCAGTGGCATGTCCTCTGTTAGTAATACAAATCTCCACTATCCGTTTTTGTTAAAAAAAAAAAAACGATTCACTAAGACAACTCATGGATTGTATCAAATATTGACCAAAAAAAGGATTAGAGCTTCTATGGATTAGAGTTCCATGATTGAATTATTCCAAAAATAAAACATTCTCAGGACCACCTAAATATTCCTTAGATCGAGTGTTATGCACCTAGTTATGTTATATTGACTAGAAAAATGAATATCGCAAAAATTACCAATGAAACATCAGAATATAGAGAATGTCATACCAAAATGATACCTTTATTGAAATTGGAGAAATGTTCACTTTCCTCTTCGAGGGGGAAACCTCCAGTACAGTAGTGATCTATTACAATAATTCTCAACAAAAATCTTCCGCATGCCCTCAACTCCTACGTATACTAAATTTGTATACCAAAATAAGAATCTCAAGGAAGATCTTTCTGGAAGAAGAAGATTCTATTAGGTATTCTTACATTTGACTTGTTCACCTTATTAACTGGGCATTGTTTATTAATATCATCCTTTAATACATGGAAAATATATTATTATCCCTAGGTGATATGTTAGGGAGGTTAGGTCCCTAACATGATATCCCCCTTAAAATAAACCTTGTCCTCAAGGATTGAGATGAGGAAATTGTTGCAGAATGGTAGTCGACTCCCAATTTGCATCTAATGGTTGTGTTTCCTTCAAATGAAATAAAAATTCCTTGATGGTTCATTGGTATAGAAGATGCTCACGTTGGTCCAAGACATCTTGTGGTGGAAACCAATGGAACCTTCTTCATCCAATTCAGGTAGACTGGTCTAATTCTGGAACCTAGTGTTCAACACTTTCTTTAAGTAGGAAACATGAAAAATAGGATGGACCTTAGAGTGACTGGTCAACTCTAACTGGTATGCCACTGGCCCCAATAGCTTGAAAATACGATAATGACCACAAACTTTGGGAGTGAGTTTATAAAAGTGTTGCGATTTGAGTGAATTATTCTTATAATTTTGTCGACAAAGAAACACTTGGTCCCATTTAACAAATAAAAGTTAAGAAATACCCTCATCTACTTGTTGTTTTATGTGATTATGATCCATGACAAAAGTTTCTTTGAGAGTACGGAGAATGTCCATGCAAAATGTAAGAGTTCGATTCACGTGTTGAAATTTGGAGACACTGGGAATGTATGAGAGAATGGATGGTGGACTTTGTCCATAGAATTCTGCAAAGGGAGTCATGTGAGTGGTAGTAAGGTAAGAGGTGTTTCACCACCATTCAGTGAGGGGTAACCACTGAACCCATTGATTTTTTATATCAAACACAAAAAACATCAAATAGGTTTCCAAACACTAGTTGACTGCTTCAGTTTGTCCATTAATATTATGATGATATGTTGTGTTGAAATGAAATTGGGTTCCCTGGAGTGTAAAAAAATCCTTCGAGAAATTGTTTGTAAAAGTTGGATCATGGTCAGAAACAATAGAATTAGGCATTTCATGGAGTTTGAAGATACTGTCCATAAAAATTTGATCCACAGTGGATGTCGTGAACAGGTGTTGAAGAGCACAAAAATGATCATATTTGGAAATATGATCCACTACTACAATAATGAATGACTTATTTCCTGATTTAGGTAATCCTACAATGAAATCGATAAAAATATTTGTCCAAATTGTAGGTGGAATCAAAAGCAGTTGGAGTGCGCCATGAGCTTTGAATGTCTTGTCATTATTTCATTTATAGGTATCAAATTCACCCACAAAGGTGGGGATGTCTTGTTTCATACCATCCCAGAAAAAATAATGTTTGAATCATTCATAGGTTTTTGTAAAATCGAAATTCACAGTTGTAGGTGAATCATGAAATGTAGAGAGCATGATGGATTTAATGTTCAATTGTTTTATTAAATACATGTGACCTTTATAGCAAATCTCTACATGGTGCCATGAGTACCCCGAAGAATATTGAGGATCTTTTTGCAGTGTTTGGATCAATATGGAAAGTTTGGGGTCTTGCAACCATTCCTGAAAAGCCTGTTGAAGCCAGGATGGGACAATTAATGAGAGGGAAAAAAGGACCCATCTTCTTCATATTTCCTTGAAAGGGAATCAACCATCACATTTTATTTTCCTTTTTTGTGAAGGATATAATAATCATATCCAAACAATTGGTTACCCATTTTTGTTTCTCCAGGGAATAAATTCATTGTTCCAAAAGATACTTGAGGATTTGATGATCAATTTTAATTTGGAAGAATTACCCCAAGAGATAAGGATGTCAGATATCCATGGCACATCGAATACCCAACATTTCCTTTTCAAAGGTGGATTGGAAAAAATGGCACTCTAACAATTTATTATTGGTAAAAGCTAAAGGTCGACCATCTTACATGAGGACAACCCCAATTCCTTTCCCCGAGGAATCGCATTATAGCATAAAGCTCTTGTTGAAGTCAGGGAGAGTTGGAACAGGAGTAGTGGACATAGTCACTTTCAAAGCTTGGAAAGAATGGTTGGCTACTGGAGTCCAAATGAAAGAATTATTTTTAAGGAGTGCTATGAGGGGAGATACAACTTTTAAATAATTCTAAACAAAATTGTGACAATATCCCTATCAAACCCAATAAGCCACACAAAATTTTAAGAGTTTTTGGGTGCGTCCATTCCTGCATAGCTTCAATTTTCTTCAGAGACCACTAGCAACATCCTTGCTGACAATATGTCCCAGGTACACAACTTCAAAAGCTCCAAAATCACATTTAGTTTTCTTAAAAAATAAATTGTGCTGAGATAGTAGATGTAGGACTTGATCCACATGGTTAAGATGGGATTGTTAAGTTTTTCTATAGATGAGAATATCATCAAAGAAAAACAAGACAAAATGATGGAGGAAAGGATGAAAGACATGATTCATGAGACTCTAAAAAGTGGATGGAGAATTACAAAGGCCAAATGGCATAGCCAATAACTCATAGTTACCCTCGTGAGTTTTGAATCCAATTTTGTGAATGCATTATTTTTTCATACGAATATGGTGGTAGCTAGAATGAAGATCAAGTTTGGTAAAATACTAAGCACCAATCAATTCATCAAAAAGGTCATCAATGACAGGAATGGGAAATTTATTTTTTACTGTGAATTTCTTGAGGGTGTGAAAATGAGGACACATGCACCAAGTACCTTATTTATTGAGTACCATGACTACTAGAGAAGGATAGGGGTTATTACTAGAGAGAATGACACTGAATTCTAGCAATTCTTGAACAATCTTCTCAATTTCATTCTTGTGGGTGAAGGGATGATGATTGGGGGGGAATTTCAATGAAGACTGCAAAAAACTAGAGGAATGGAATTATCATGGAAACCTAGAGAAGGGGGAAGTCGTTCGGGGGTTTGAAACATAAATTGGTGTTGGGAGAGGATATATTGGAGGTCAGGATAGACTCAAGGTGTCTGAAACACCTAGATGGAATGAAGTTTTTCAATAATTACATACTGACCTTTTTTTAGGAGTGTCTCCATTCAGTGGAACTAATGATCTAGGGAAAACAAATTGTGATTCCTTGGAAGTAGTGTTGCTGGCCCTCCTACTGGAATTGCATCATGATGAAGACCCCTTACCCTCCTGGGGTTCTTCGACCTCTCGGTCATTGGATCTTCTCATTTCTGAGTCAGATCGACTCTTCGGGCTTGCTTTTGAACCCAAGTCATCTATACATAGGCCCCTTTTTCCTCTTTAGGCACAGGTCCTGTGATACCTGCACCCTCTATCTGTGCACTCTGGGTTCTCTTTGTTTATCAGGCGCTAGCCCCTTTCCATTATCCCCTTCCTTCAATATTCCCCTGGGTCACAACCTTGCAGAAATGTGTGTTTGTGGGCCCTAGCTCCTTTTCCACTAGCCCCTTCTTGCATGTGCCCTTAGGCAGTGACCCACATGACCGCACAATTAACCATTAAACTTCATGCACCTCCACTCCCCCAAAATGTTTTTGGACCATTGATCTTCGATATTGATGGTACCTTTGGATTGATGGTTCAGATATTCCCTCTCCAAATCCACGGAAGAGATCTATTCACGATTTCATACTTCAAGGTTTTGAAATATCAAACCCTCGCTACCTCTATATGGAAATCTTCTGAAATGGAAGATCGTTCGACACTTGTGCCTTCAAATGTGTGGCTAGGATCTCCTCTGTGAATCCTTCCTTCAGGGATCTCAAATCTCAAATCCATGTCGCTGCTAACTGGCTATCTTTCTAAGTGGAATATCTACTAACACATATCCTCCCAAATCTACGGTCATGCTCCCACTTCGGGACTTTGGCCTCCTCAACCAAATCAATGGTCCTATGACTCCTTCATCAATCAATTACCAAGATATTCTCTGGGTTTTTAGACCTGTCCTTCCATCGTTTTCCTCTGGAGTCCTAGATATGGCACTGCGTGTCCTCCTTCACATCAATGGCTCTCATCATTTCCGGGACTTTGGCCTTTGGTGTTCTCAAATCTAAACAACCACAAATATCCAAAGTGAAATCTTCTAAAGTGTTGGATCTTTTGAAACCTGTCCTCTCTTGATCCAATAGTTGTTCAATGGTTGTCTAATGTAGTGAATCTCTGTCCTCCACGTGTCTCTTTGTAGATCAATGACCTGTGTTATTCCTTTGGGATCAATGGCCCCTAATCATTTCGGCCTTTGGTGCTTCGAAAATTTCCAAAACTTCTTTCCATAAAAACCCTGTAGTGCAATCCTCCAAACTCCATGATCAGGTGACACCTTTCCTCTTCTAAATCGATGACTATCGTTCTCTTCATCAGTTTGGGCTTAAGTGATGTCAAACCTTTCTCCTTCGCGTTCTTCCAGAGTGACTTCACCCAAAATTCACAATCCTTCGCCACACATCCCCTTTCTATATATAATGGCTCAAATTCTCTTCGGGCATTCACAATTCTCAAATTGAAACTCCAATGTAAATTTCCCCAGAGCTCGTGATCTGGTGACAAGTGTACCCTCTGCAGATTGATGGCTCTCATCTCTTCAGTTGTTTGACCTTCGGGTGTTTCAGTGTTACACCTCTGCCTCCTTCTAGATATCATGACCCATTGACATGTATTCCCTATGAATCTAATGATCCAGATTCATTTTGGCTCTTCGTGCTTCAGAAGTTTCAAATTCTCTATGCACTCATTCCTCCCAGAGTGATTCCATCTAAAATAAATTGATTTATTCCACGTGTCCTTCCAGTTTATGGATGGTCCCAAATGGTTTTGTGACTTTGGAACTTAAGCAAGTCTACTCTCCTGCGTATACACAACACTAAATATTGTGCACCTTCTCGTGATCAGACGACGACTGATCCTCTGCACTCAGATCCAACACTTGAGAATTGTTTCCTCCTCTACACTTCCTTGTTTCATTGGAAGTTGATCTTATGGTCCAAGATCCTTTCCCACAACCAATCAAATAGTTGATATTGATCCTCCTCCTGAGCTTCCACCTTCTTCTGACTTTGAATATTTTGAAAGTGTTCAAAGCTCTCGGCCTTTGAACTTTCTCCTGCAAACCCGACTATCTAGGGTCTCGCTTACGCTCTTGAATGTGTTGTCTCTTCTGAGCTT